>MU735151.1:4751-16637 GCA_026770625.1 Nicotiana glauca
GATTTCTAGTTCGCAGACTGTAACAGAGTCAAACTTTCCTCGGTTCGGGATTAACTCGGTGACTTGAGACACCATTATATTCTCAAGTGGCGACTCTGAAAAATTTAAATAACTAATCCCGTTCCGACCGTCCTTTAATTGGAAAAACTCTTTTTGTGTATATATCCCTTTCGCCGGGGTGTAAGCGCCGCTAAAAAAGAGGTGTGACACCATAAAAACCATAAGGTATCAATTCATTCTCTTATTAAAATAGTGGAAACAACAATTTCAACAATTTAGGAACAATCAAAAGTTTGCCCCTCGGGATCAATGTCAGACTCTCAGTGTAGTATCAGCCACACGGGCTCTCTCCCAACTCATCAGCATACAACATCAGCCCCTCGGGCTAACTCCCAACTCACCAGTCACACAATATCAGCCCTTCGGGCTCACTCCCAACTCACCACACACAAGCAACGGCCTCTCGGGCCCACTCCCAACTCACCCCACACAAGCAATGGCCTCTCGGTCCAACTCACAACTCACCACACACAAGCAACGACCTCTCGAGCCCACTCCCAACTCACCACACACAGGCAACGGTCTCTCGGGCCCACTCCCAACTCACCACACCCAAGCAACGGCCTCTCGGGCCCACTCCCAACTCACCACACCCAAGCAACGGCCTCTCGGGCCCACTCCCAACTCACCTGGGTACCATGCACTCATTGGGGGTGTGTACAGACTCCAGAAAGGCTCCTAAAGCCCAAGCGCAATATCAATAGGCCTAAAGGCCTTCACATATCACACACGAGGCCTGAAAGCCTCCTCACATATCACTCGAGGTCTGAAAGCCTCCTCACATCACTCAACATATCCTCACAGATGGCCTTCGACCTCAATTAGTCCAGAAAATAGTCATAAGCCTCTTGGGCTTTAGTAAAACACTAATGCTCAGCTCATTGACATCTTAAATATCATTTAAATCTTGAGTTGACTATAAACGTAGCTGAATTCACGAAATAATATAATTCAATTTGACTGAATTGAATAATATTTCAATTCGTGAGGAAAAATAGTGATGTAAATTCACAAAAGATTTCAGATAATTGGCACAAGGCCCAAGTTTGGCAATAAGCCCAAGTCATGATAAAAATCAATAATTCTTTATCAAATACGCGGTAAAATCAACAACTGGGACGGACCAAGTCACAATCCCCAACGGTGCTCTACCCCACGCTCATACCTGGCGTGCAAGTCACCACAATATAGCACTATGATGTGCAAGTCCGGGGTTTCAAACCCTCAGGACATCATTTACAAGTATTACCTACCTCGAACCGGCGAAATCTCAAGCTCGCGATGCCTTTTCCCCTCAAATTGGCCTCTACACGCGTCGAAACTAGCCAAAAATAGAGCGAATACATCACAATATGCAAATGGGATAATACCCAATCGAAAACAATCGAGTTATAGCAAAACCCGAGCCCCAGTCCCGCTTCTCGAAAAATTTCAAAACTTACATTATCGGATTCCTCATATCTCCACGAGTCCGTACATACCAAGAACTCCCAAATCCGAGCTTAAATAACCTATCAAATCCCAATTTGAAGTATCAAATTTCCAAGCCCTAATTTTTACCATTTAACTAACTTTCCACGATTTCATAGATGGATTTCACAATAAAAATGAGTTTTGAGTCCAAGAAACTTACCTCCAATCGCTTCTCTTTGAATCCCTCTTCAATTCGCTCTCCCAAGATGCAATTTTGCTCCACAATTGAGGAAAATAGCAATAGCATAGGCTCGCGGATGAAATGTTATTAAAACCTTTCTTTCCAGATGCTTAACTCTATGCGATCGCATACACCCCATTGAGATCGCATAGCGTAAAATTGAACTCCCAGAATTTACCTTATGCGAACGCATCATATACCTCGCGAACGCACAGACTTACCAAAATAAACTATGCGATCGCACACGCTCCCACGGGATCGTATAGAACGAACTCCTACAAAAATTCCCGGGCCAAAATTACACTGTACGGTCGCATATAACAACCAATCAGCCCTCGAAATTCTTTATATGCGATCGCATAACACTCTCTGCGACCGCATAGAGCAAATATCCTCTGCAATTTTTCTGCTGCAATTATGAACTCCAAACCTCCCGATAGACATCTGAAATCACCCCGAGGCCCTCGGGACCTCAACCAAAAGCACAGATATGTTCTATTACCTCATTCAAACTTGCTCGGATCCTCAAAACGCCATCGTTAACATCAAAATCCTCAATTTTCATCAAATCAAAGCCTGAGTTTCTTAAAAACTTCCGAATTGCACATTCGATCAAAAACCCGACCATATGACGTCCGAATGACCTGAAAATTTGCAGACATATCCAAAATCACCTAATGGAGCAACTGCAACTCTCGGAATTCTATTCCGGCTCCCGGATCAAAATATCACCTATCAACCGGAAATCGCCAAAATACTAACTTTGCCAAAATAGGCTAACTTCTTCACCGGACCTCCAAAATTACTTCTGATTGCGCTCCTAAGCCTTAAATCATCACCCGAAACTAGTCGAATCATCGGAAATCCATTCCGAGCCCTCTAACTCATAAGTCAATATCTGGTTGACTTTTCTAAACTAACCTTCTCTTAAGTAGGCTAATTGTCTCATTTCCAACCAAACTCTATCCGAATTACTTCAAATTCACCATACACATATAATGAAACATATAGAAGCATAAAACGGGAAAAACGGGCCGAAGATACCTGAGACGATGGGTCGGGTCGTTACATCCTCCCCAACTTAAACAAACGCTCGTCCTCGAGCGTACCCAGAGGTGTACTAGAAGCCAACCAAGGACTGAACAACCTTACCAGGCATATACTCGGGGTGATCCCACGTCACCCTAACTCATATAGGCACCGATAATACAACACTCAAAACGATAGTCTCTATTCACAACAGTTGCCCACAACACCCGAATACCGATAGAAACACCTCTTATCAGCAAAGGTCTTATTCTAGAACTTTCATATACTACCAACGAATAATGAAACATGCGGTAAACTGTATCATTTTCTCAGATCAACCATTCATGAAGCCACTTCCTTGTTGAGTAATACCATAATAAATTTCCGAGCCAAACCTCGATATTACCTTTCTAACAAGCTGAAATCAAATTTGTTCGTACTCATTAATTACTCCAATGATCACTTCGACTCCAACCACCCCTCTGGTGATATGACACCTCGATGCAGGCCTAATCCACAACTTGCGTAATACACACACCAATGAGAACCAGTCTGAACATCTCAAATCATGATAATGACTCAACGAAAGAGTTGTAACTCAAGCTCAACAGTACCATTACAACACAAAACTGAGATCCCGTCTCACATCATAGAAATAGAGTACCTGAATTCTCTTCGAATGATCATAACTTCATGTGGCCTTTCCACAACGCGTGATCCTATCCAAACACTATTACCCATGAAGCACCTCAAGTCACCATGCTCTGAACTGATAGCCACGCACAGATTGAGGTCTGAAACCAAGCAATCCATCACACCCACGGTGAAGCAAGTAATATACTCTATTCAATCCTAAAAGGACACAACCGGTGCGCTATTCGCCGAGCAACACCCAATATGGACTTTTCTCAGAAGCCAGGAAGTAATGCATACAAAGTAGCATATAGAAAACTATTCTCAACATCACACTGTTGCGGCGTGCAACCCGATCCAGATAACATACCCATGGCGGCGTGCCACCCAATCCACATAAATATCTCACATAGGAGATGCACATCGAGCCAAATTTGCTCATTACCATAAACACATATAGTCGCAGGCCCAGCCACAAGAAACGCAACCGAACAAGTCTCCCAATACCGGAACTGAATCAATGGTAGAAACCTCTTCACTGAAATCCGCCACGAAGGCCCAATTAATAAAGCAATGCTTGCCAGCCGTCCGCTGGACTCCGAAATACAAGCTACCCTGCAGAACATAATCCGATACACCTTGCCACGCAGCCTATGGCATTTTCTGACATAGCCCATAACACACTAGTCTAGACAAACTGACATTGGAATAACCAGTCTGCCATCTAATATCATAACCCAAATTTAACATACCAAGCAAGGAAAGATCCACTCGGACCTCCAATCTCCAATAACCGCTAAATGGTGTCGATACACACGATCTACGACCACTGCATAGTCGGATCACGAGAACTTCCAGTCTCCAACACATATAACACATATCAAGTATCCTTTCATACCACGAAAGATATCCAGAAATTTCCCTGTGCCATCAACTACTCAATTATCAACAGTCGATCCAACAAGAGAATATCGCAATACCACCAAATATTATCAGTCTACATTACCTTGCCCCCTTTTTCCGAACATATACCCCTGCCAAATTACTAGCATAGCAATACCATCTTCCTTAATCATCTGAAGGTCGATTCTTAAATAACCTGCAGCTGCCCGAGCTGGTCAAGGATGTAATGACTTCTCATTATATTATGAACTGAACCAAAACCTTGAACACGCAAATCTCAATTCTCCATATCATAACACATAGAATAACACATAGACCATACCACACTAGGATAACATGAGGACCCCTATCTCTCTCCTGCATCGCAGACATCGACGCACTCAACTAGTTAAGATCTTTCATGATCCCATATAGGAGAAAATTTATTACACACTACATGCTTCCCATACCCATAGGAAATATACTCATCTTCAAACCACGGTAAAACACATCAAGTACTCTTTCTCCCAATTCCATTGCACAAGCTAAACTGCCAGGACTGAATCCTTCTACCCAAACCAAGCTAAGCAATCTGCCAGCACGCAAGAGTTTTGCTGCAAAATACATGTAAGGCTCATTACCTCAAACACATAAAAGAATTAATCATATCCTTACCATACCGATTCGATTTATTATCAAGTTATTCCATTTATCCCATTTCTATTCATGTTTCATAATTAATTTGATATTCCCCTCTTGCTGTAGCGCCACAATACCTCAACCCAAGTTATTACACGAGACTCACACAGAAAACCACATTGTCTAATACCCATGGCCACTGAATACTCTCTCGACCGTTTCCCAGAAATACCACATTCCAGAATGTTTCACTTTGAAGAACTTCCTGCGATTCTGAATTCTTCACCATTACCTTTCACATACAGATACATAGTATCCCATAATTAACATAACATACCACAAGTCTTGATCTCTTCTAATGAAAGTACAGTCTCTAGCCACATACACAATCTTAAGACACCTGACTGTTACATGCAAATTTTGAACACCGCAAAACCATTCTCAGGAGTCATTCACCCTTATTCAGCTGTAATTCACCTGTATTATTGAATAGAACCACTCGTGCCTTGTTAGTACTCTGACATCGTAGAACATGATCTCATACAGATGCAAACAACCATCTTTCTTCTCTTTACGCTGAGCATTCTTTATCAAAATCTTCCTCCACATGCACCACTTTCGGCTCAATTTCTGCAACCAAAACTGATCCGCCAACATACCTTGAGATAGAACTAACATAGCACCTAATAGTGCAATCAGCTAATCAATAGTTACCTCCCCAACTTGGCTCGAGGCCATATATCAAGGCACTCTTAACGACTCATAACATTTTTACTTTAATGATGCCACAATGTTATAGTGGGATTAAACTCAAATCACTTATGAGTTGTGAAAACACAGATCATTTAGTATTATAATTCATTTGCAATTCTCTCATTCATTCCGCAACAGTTAAGCCCTCTCTAGTCAACAAATTTTTTTATACTAAGTCCCCAAATTTTTCAAAAAAATTTCGGCAGAGTTTCCTTTGTAATTGAGCCTATCCACCAGTCAGAGAATCACCAAAACCATCCTAAAGACACTCCGCAGGAGATAACCCACCTGATGTGCTTCGATTTAGAATTTCAGCACACCTTCCACCATAATACACATAGCACAGCCAATTAGCCTTCCCGAGTCTGAACTCATACTACCGCACGTAATGCACTTTACTCTTCCACTAAGAGACATGAAAACATTCTTCACGCCCATAACTCGGGGCTACACAATAGATCACAATGAGAATCGAGCACCTAACAGCTCATTCATTAGCAAGCCGCCATTTCCATAATTAGGGACAATACTGATCATATAAATTCATAACACCAGCTCACAAAATCAGCACCTTGGTGCTCAAGCCATAGGCAAATATCCGGCCTCTAGTCCTCCTGACTGGCCCAACAAGAACTCACGGAGATTACATCTAACCCCTCGATCGGAGAAGCCATCCAGGCACATATACTACTGAGCGCTCGTGTGCACATACAGACGTGTGGAAGGAATTTCAAGAATTATATCTCAAGCTGAATCAAGTACGCACGATAAGAATTCCAAGAAAGTGAAGTTTTCCTAAGGATTCTGCAGCCTTTCAAGGATAAATACAGACGTCTCCTTACCGATCCGCGAGACTCTACTAAACCTGCTCATGACTCGTGAGACCTAGTAACCTAGGCTCTGATACCAACTTGTCACGACCCAAATTCCCGAACCTGGTCGTGATGGCGCCTCTCGTGAAGACAAGGCCAGCCAACTAACCCAAATCGCCTTTTTAACAATTCTTAAACATATCGAATAGAAAATACAGCTTAAATGACGTTGATTAACAGTATATATACAACCCAACTCAGCCCGACCGGGGTGTCACAAGTCACGAACATCTAAGATGTAGGAACATAACTACAGAGTCCACTATATATATATATATGAAACGAAATCTGAAGTTCAAGATGAAGTCTGGTGCCGCGAACGCTGGCGGTCACCTTGCTCAGCTACAATAGTATTACATTCAATCTACTAACAACCTGCTACCGGGTGATCAATACCTGCAACTGCACGCATGGTGCAGGGAGTAAAGTGAGTACTTCCAACCTAGTGGTAATAAAAGTAAATAATGCTGAGAGGTAAGAAATCACGTAAAAGCACTACATCATGCTATAAAGTACGATACAACTCTTACGAGTATCAGTAGTTCCATGAAAATCCTTTATAAAAATATCTGAAATATAATGCTATCTCAAGTTGTAAAATCAATTATACCATAAAAACCATAAGGTATCAGTTCATTCTCTTTTTAAAATAGTGGAAACAACAATTTCAACAATTTAGGAACAATCAAAAGTTTTCCCCTCGGGCTTAATATCAGACTCTCAGTATAGTATCAGCCACACGGGCTCACTCCCAACTCACCAGTATATAACATCAGCCACTCGGGCTCACTCCCAACTCTCTAGTCACACAATATCAGCCCCTCGGGCTCACTCCCAACTCACCACACACAAGCAACGGCCTCTCGGGCCCACTCCCAACTCACCACACACAAGCAACGGCCTCTCGGGCCCACTCCCAACTCACCACACACAAGCAACGGCCTCTTGGGCCCACTCCCAACTTACCACACACAAGCAACGGCCTCTCGGGCCCACTCCCAATAGGCAACGGCCTCTCGGGACCACTCCCAACTCACCACACCCAAGAAACGGCCTCTCGGGCCCACTTCCAACTCACCTGGGTACCCTGCGCTCACTAGGGGTGTGTACAGACTCCGGAGGGGCTCCTACAGCCCAAGCGCAATATCAATAGGCCTGAAAGCCTTCACACATCACACACGAGGCCTGAAAGCCTCCTCACATAACACTCGAGGCCTGAAAGCCTCCTCACATCACTAAACATATCCTCACAGATGGCCCTCGGCCTCAATCAATCCAAAAAAAGTCATAAGCCTCTTGGGCTTCAGTAAAGTACTAATGCTCAGCTCATTGACATTTTAAATATCATTTAAATCTCGAGTTGAGTATAAACGTAGCTGAATTCACAAAATAATATAATTTAATTAGACTGAATTCAATAATATTTCAATTCGTGAGGAAAAATAGTGATGTAAATTCACAAAAGATTTCAGATAATTAGCACAAGGCCCAAGTTTGGCAATAATCCCAAGTCATGATAAAAATCAATAATTCTTTATCAAATACGCGGTAAAATCAACAACCGGGACGGACCAAGTCACAATCCCCAATGGTGCTCTACCCCACGTTCATACCTGGCGTGCAAGTCACCACAATATAGCACTATGATGTGCAAGTCTGGGGTTTCAAACCCTCGGGACATCATTTACAAATATTACCTACCTCGAATCGGCGAAATCTCAAGCTCGCGATGCCTTTGCCCCTTATATTGGCCTCCACATGCGTCGAAACTAGCCAAAAACAAAGCGAAAACATCACAATATGCAAATGGGATAATACCCAATTGAAAACAATCGAGTTATAACAAAAACCTCGAAACTAGCAAAACCCGAGCCCCGGGCCCGCTTCTCAAAAAATTTCGAAACTTACATTATCGGATTCCTCGTATCGCCACGAGTCCATACATACCAAGAACTCCCAAATCCGAGCTTAAATAACCTATCAAATTTCCAAGCCCTAATTTTTACCATTTTAGCTAAATTTCCATGATTTCATAGATGGATTTCACAATAAAAACGAGTTTTGAGTCCAAGAAACTTACCTCCAATCGCTTCTCTTTGAATCCCTCTTCAATTCGCTCTCCCAAGCTCCAATTTTGCTCCACAATGGAGCAAAATAGCATAGGCTCGCGGATGAGATGTTATTAAAACCTTTTTGCCCAGACGCTTAACTCTATGCGATCGCATACACCCCATTACGATCGCATAGCACAAAATTGAACTCCGACAATTTACCTTATGCGAACGCATCATATACCTCGCGAACGTACAGACTTACCAAAATACATTATGCGATCGCACACGCTTCCACGCGATCGCATAGAACAAACTCCTACAAAAATTTCCGTGCCAAAATTACACTGTGCGATCGCATAACACACAATGCGATCGCATATAACAACCAATCACCCCTCGAAATTCTTTATATGCGATGGCATAACACTTTCTGCGATCGCATAGAGCAAATATGCTCTGCAATTTTTCTGCTACAATTATGAACTCCAAACATCCCGATAGACATCCGAAATAACCCTGAGGCCCTCGAGACCTCAACCAAAAGCACAGATATGTTCCATTACCTCATTAAAACTTGCTCGGATCCTCAAAACACCATCGTTAACATCAAAATCCTCAATTTTCATCAAATCAAAGCCTAAGTTTCTTAAAAACTTCCGAATTGCACATTCGATCAAAACCTCGACCATATGACATCTGAATGACCTGAAAATTTGCAGAAGTATCAAACATCACCTAATGGAGCTACTGCAACTCTCGGAATTCTATTCCAACTCCCGGATCAAAATATCACCTATCAACCAGAAATCGCCAAAATACTAACTTCGCCAAAATAGGCTAGCTTCTTCACCGGGCATCCAAAATTACTTTCGATTGCGCTCCTAAGCCTTAAATCATCACCCGAAACTAGTCGAATCATCGGAAATCCATTCCGAGCCCTATAACTTAGAGGTCAACATCTAGTTGACTTTTCTAAACTAACCTTCTCTTAAGGAGACTAATTGTCTCATTTCCAACCAAACTCTATCCGAATTACTTTAAATTCACCATACACATATAATGAAACATATAGAAGCATAAAATGGGAAAAACGGGGCGGAGATACCTGAGACGACGGGTCGGGTCGTTATAGCAAAAAACCCTCAAGCCTGCTACAAATGCGGAAGAGTAAGCCATTATGCAAAGGATTGCAAGATCAAGGACAAAATCAAAGAACTTAATCTAGAAGAGAATATTAAAGATTCTCTATGCAAAATTCTCCTAAATTCTTCTCCGGAGAATTCCGATTATGAATAAGGTCATGAGTTTTCAACCAGTGCAGATTTGAGAGTACTTCAGGAAGAAGATTATATTTCATCTTCTGAAGATGACCAGGAGTTCTATAATAAAGGACAATGCTCCAATCAGTGTTGTACTTCTGATAATGAACTCGTTAATACCTATTCCCAGTTCAAAGACTTGGAAATCAATGTCTTGACTAACAATAACATGATAGAGTTGTTGAGGGTTATTAAAGACCCATAATTAAGGTCACAAATTATTAACAAACTTCCTACTAATTTAGAGGAAGAAACAGAGGTGCATAATATCCCATCTCCAAAGAGACCTTACACCATGTCTGCAATACAAAGAATGGTGAAAAACAAACCCCAGCCTGATAGGTTAGCTACAGTCCAAGATTTAAGCACAGAGATAACTTATGACACAACCCTCAACAACTATTTTAGATGAAAGAGTTTTCAGGTTAGAAAATTCTGAAGTAATTACTTCAAATTCCAATGTAAAAATCACTGAGCTTAATACAGCTCTAAGTTCTTCAGAAGAAAACACTACTAGTACTTTACTTGCATCTATAGATTTTTCTGAAGATGAATTTTTGGAAAAACTCCAATATTTTGTTACCCAAAAGTTTTTAATAAAAATAACTCTTTTAATAGATTACAATTTCAAAAAAGAGTTTATTGCTTTATTTGATAGTGGAGCAGATTTAAATTGTGTAAAAGAAGGAGTAATACCTTCTAGATATTTTCACAAAACAACTCATCGTTTAAAAAATGCTAGTGGTAATTCAATGGGGTATTCATATAAATTACCTAAAGCTTATATTTGCCAACAGGATATATGTATTCCTGAAACTTTTGTTTTAGTAAAAGATATAGACAGGGATGTAATACTTGGTGTCCCATTTTTTATAAAATTAATGCCTTTTTTATATTGGGATACAAAGAGTTTTACAGGCACTTATGGTGGTAAGAGGATCATTTTTGAGTCTATAACTCAACCTGTCCAACGTTTTTTGAACGAGATTATTTCTAATAATATTTCTTCAAAAGAAAATCAAATAGAATTTTTGAAGAATGAAATTTGTTCCATTACTGTTGAACAGGATTTAAAAAATCCTAAACTAGTTGAGAAAATAAGCTTTATCAAGAATCAGTTTTCTACTTGTATTTGTGGTGACCACCCAAATCAATTTTGGAGTAGAAAAAAAGCATATCATAAATCTTCCTTATGAAGAAGATTTTTTTGAGGATAATATTCCTACCAAGGCCAGATGTCACGACCCAAACCCCGGTCGTGATGGCGCCCAACACATTGCTATGCAACCCCGACCATTACCCATTAACCAATCCAATTATTATTTCAGAACTTTTCCAATTTAGGTAAAATATCATGATTTCATAATAATGATAAGAGTGCGGAAATCAAAACAACTGAAATAACAGCCCAACAAGATATGGTGTCACAAGTCTGAGCCTCTACACATCTGAATAATATCCTATACAACCAAGTCTAAAGCAAAAGTACAAGAGATAACGTGAAGGAGAGATCAGGTCCTGCGGACGCCGGCAGCTACCTCGATAACTCTACAGTAAGCTGAAACAGCAGCAATATATATCAACTGCCCTCATGGATCCCTGTATCTGCACACAAGGTGCAGGGAGTAGAGTGAGTACTCTAGCTCAGTGAGTAATAGCAATAAATAATAACTGAAAGTAAGAAAACCTGTAAGAACACTAAACAGTTCTAAAAGTAACAGTACAGGTAAGAACATCTCTAAGGAGGAAAGTCCAGTATCAGTCTACTACTGTCCCACAATTATCCAACACTATTGCAGAGCGTAGCTCGATCCTTACTAATACTGCTGCGGCGTGAAGCCCGATCCAATATAATATATATAGTACTGCTGCGTGCAGCACGATCCAATATAATAGATATAATGTTGCGGCATGCTGCCCGGTCCAATATAATAGTAACTGCGCTCACTGGGGGTGTGTGCAGACTCCGAAGGGGCTCCTTCAGCCCAAGC
>MU735154.1:12054-26020 GCA_026770625.1 Nicotiana glauca
AGTCATATTTGACATTACGGACCTACTCCAACTTACGGAATTTGATTCCAACCCCGATATCAAAAAGTCAACTCCCCGGTCAAACTTTCCAAAACCTTCAACTTTCTTTCTTTAGCCAAATGGCTTCAAAATGGTCTACGGACCTCCGAATTCACTTCCGATCGCGCCCCCAACTCCAGAATCACTATACAGAGATATTCACAGTCTCGGAATTCCAAATGGACTTGATAACACTTAAATGCACTTCAAACCAAACTTATGAAATTTCTTCTAAAATAATATCTTCCACAATAGGCTCCAAAACGGTCTCGGGTTATTCAAAACCCAATCCGGGCATACGCCCAAGTCCGAAATCATCATACGAACCTGTTGGAACCTTCAGATCCCGATTTCGAGGTTGTTTACTTGAAATTCAAATCCTAGCTCATTCTTTCAATTTTAAGTTTTCGAAATGAGAGTTCTCTTCTCAAATAAACTCTGGACTTCTTGAAATTTAACTCCGACCATGTGTACAAGTCATAATACCTGAAATGAAGCTGTTCATGGCCTCCGACTGCTGAAAGGAGCGCTGGTACTCAAATCGACCGATCGAGTCATTACATTCTCTCCCACTTAAACATACGTTCGTCCTCGAACGTGCTGAGAACTATGCTGGAGTAGTGTGAAATCACTGTTTAGCTCCTCACGCGCCTTCCCGTGCTACCAAAACTTAGCTGAGACATTCAGAAAGAGAGTTATGGCATTTCTAGCATTGAGAATCCCTATTCTTATTGAATAGTTCAAATAACTAGTTGAACATACCTATTCTTTTCAAGAATAGCCTCCCCTTATCGAAAAGAAGGGTCCGAAGAAGACAGAACTGGCCATCCTTCAGGTCGGGATCACGAACGAGATATAGCACAAGAACTTGAGTTAAGTCATTGAAAGACGTTAAGCCTTGCTCTATCCTGTTTAATGGTGTTGGACAAAGTTCATTGTTATATATGGTGGATAAGATAGACATAACCAAAGCACATAAGGCCGATAAATTCTGAAGATACTCCCTTTTATTAAGGCAATTAATCCTTATAGTCCAATTCCAACATCCGAAATTCTATGTCAGGCCTGATTCCAACATACGATCACCATATCAATCACTTCACGCTGTATTCAAACACAACGGCAAAACTTTGCTAGATTCTTACTTTGCAACACTAATTCCACAGGACCACATTAATATTCTCTTATCAACTTAGCCAAAATTCTACTAATCCGATGCTCCCATTGCACCCCATGACATATACAGGTCTTACCCTAACCTTTACCATACCGCCATAGCGGGCGAGGTGTACCGACATTCATAATCAATCGCCAAGTCAACAACACATTAGGCCTACATCCTGACAAGGCCTTAACCTCATTCTGAACCTAATAATGGTCTTATCTCCAAAATATACCTCATATAACTGGATTGCACAGAATCCTAGATCAAGGGATCTCGTCTCATCCGATGCAACTGCTCAGGCAATAAGCCACCCCAGAAATCAATAAAATCTCATCTGATGCTACCATGCGCCAATAGGCCACCAATCCGAACACAACACAAACAGGAAATCGAATTCTGGAAGGAATTATCTAAACCCCGCACTAGTGCATACTTTTCCTAGAAAGATAGGAAGCGAAACACATAAAGGAATAGCACATAGAGAACTAGTCTCGACATCACACTATTGCGGCATGCAACCCGATCCAAATAACATACCCATGGCGGCGTGCCACTCGATCCATAAATAGATCTCACAAAAGGAGATTGGACTTTGAGCTAAATCTGCTCATTATAATAAACCATCGAATTTCGATTGCAAGCACGTTAAGTGCATAATACCATCCCTGAGGGAACACATAGCACTATAGGCTACGAAGCTCAATCACAACTGAGGTGCGATATACAACATAAATCTCAAAGCCATCCTGCTCATAACACATCATTTGTACGCGGATTCTCATCACGTAAGCAAATTTCTCAAGCCGTCTCCCAACTCATATGGCACAATACATCATAACCTGGAATAGCTGATGACAAAATAACACCCCAACCGTTCCTCCATAGGGAACGCTCGCTAAAACGAACACAACTGGCTTGATATAAATCCCTGTTCACATATATACATCAATACATCGATCTCAAGCCGATTTCTGATTGCAACAACTTGGCGAATAACCTTTCAAAGGTTCATAGCAACTCTCCCTTCCTCGTGACACATAAGAACAACCATCATAACCGGAGCAACCTCCCCAGTTCATAGCCCAATAAACAAAGTGACCTCCAGGCATAGTTTCTCAAACAAATGTTATTTCCACAATCCTCATACTTGCTTAAATCTTTAGCCAAGCAGGTGACTACATGTTACACTTACACAATCTTCCCGTGGTACACGCTCCCACAATCTTCTGAAATAAATATAGAGTCTGCTCATTCCAACCATCGGTTGCACTAATGCTGAAAAGCGATCAAGAATCCCTATCCAGGATACAAAGCCTTTCTTATAAAACATCGATCTCCGATGACTCTGAAGCCAATACCAATTTACTCTAATCATTCAACGCTTTCCTTGCTCATCCGGTCCTATGACATCATAGTCATTACTAAGCTGTAACCTTGATCCTCGCTTCAAATTCCATACCTCTTAATGCACCCAACGTGCCGATATACGATAGGCACAATTTCCATCAGAACCCCGGGACCACTGATAAACTAACACTTCATCATATAAAACTTTTCATTTAACTCACTTTAGGAGAATCATAGCAACACTTAGGTATCTTCCCATAACCGTAGGATATGCAAATCTGCAAGTAGTGGTCCAAGACACCATAACCATTTACGGGATCTGCTTCTACACAACGAGCCTTAGAGATAGAAGGCTTCTGAATAACATCAATTGCAGCGGCTGACAAGCCTGATACGCACCGTTATAATTCATACATACAACCTGATCACACTGAATGAACTGATCGCAGGTCCCAACATGCCAAATTCAACTATGGCTAATCAATCCTTTTCTTTCTAGTTTATCCTTGAGTACTTTGGAAATAGTACCAATTCTCTTCAACACATAACACGCTCCAGCTACATTAATTCCGAGTGACCTTGAACCACGAGACCATACTGTCTCAACCCTACGAACTATTTCGTACTTCCCAATTGCTACATCACAAGCCAACAATCACAGGATATTTTGTGCAACTTTTAATAAGCATGCTTTCCAAGCTCGATCCTTCATTGTACCTATAAACTCGATATCATTAGGCACCACACTTTACCTCTTGAATTAACTAAGACCGTTATTGAGAGCCACCCACTCTGACTTGGTCCAGAACATAATCGACTACATAAATCTCATAACATAGGAATACCCTCTCGACGAGGCACCTAGCAGAGTCACTCCCTTTAAAACTCGCCTTCATACAAGGCATAAATCTCGAATTCTTCTCCAAGTTCGAACATGAGCCCATAAGGCCAATCATAGCACGTCCTTAAAAATTTCTCTGCTCAAATTACTACTTATGATATTTTTCCGTAGCTGAGGTGACCCCTTCAGTATGCTATTAACCAGGAACTTCTCAAGTAGCTAACCATGAAGTCCAAATCATAGGCGGTGGGACTCTCCGACTTAGCTTGAAGCCATTATTACAATACTCTGGAGTTCACCATTATTCTTAATCTCTTTTTGACAAAACCTTGTGCAACCATCCACCGCAAATTCTCGGAATTTCATGCAAATCTTCATCTTTCATATTCAGAATCATCATCCACCTTCGCACCAACAATCGCTGGCATTCTTGATATCTTACCGTAGAAACATAACTTGATACTCTAAATCATTAGCACCATTCATGCGACAATTCCCCTTGCTGCATATCCAGTGGAACTCTTCGCAGGAGCCTCGCCAACCACGCGACTGCTACCC
The DNA here is from genome assembly GCA_026770625.1 of Nicotiana glauca. Taxonomy (NCBI): domain Eukaryota; kingdom Viridiplantae; phylum Streptophyta; class Magnoliopsida; order Solanales; family Solanaceae; genus Nicotiana; species Nicotiana glauca. Next base: position 16,005 of record MU735154.1, read on the forward strand.
TGCTCACCGAAATACCCCACCTGTCGAAATTACTCGCCGACATCTTCCAGTGCTGCTGCATAGGGTACCATCACTTCGACATCAATAACCCATCCTGAGTTCGAGCTTACTCTCCAACTGTACGAGTCTATTCATCCCTCGTGAACATCCATTAAATGTGCGACAACCTCCCTTTCGCTTCAAAGTCGTGCTACGTCTTTCTTCACTTCAAGTAGCTCCCTTCCGTCATATACAATCTCCTGCTGCATAACAACACTACGCTTCGAGTTAATCTACCGACTTCCATTTGTCGTCGCTGAAATCCCCACTTCAAAATAGATCTGAAAGTGCCCATAACCAAGCACTGATATTCTCAAGTCTTTCCAGACTCCCTTAAGGTGCATAGTTTTCTCATTACCAAGCCTCTACGCAGCTCCGCTGCTCTCCCACTTTGGGCAAACTCACTTCTTCAATCAACTGCTCGGCCTGCGCTTCCCCAGCCTGACCCTTTAGAAGTTTGAAACTCCCCTTGACACTTTCCACATGTCTTTTTCATCTCTTGTTGCTCAGTTGTTACCTTAATAAAATTCATCTTTATAGAACTTGAGCCCACAAATCGCTACTCGCTTGACCCTTTTGAAGGTCATCTTTATCGAACCGTTAATATTTGAAACATTGATTAAATCCTAAACCACTGCATCCCGCGATATCTGATAGTTGCATTTCCAATGCCACTTCACAATATGTTGCCCCAAGGGCTGATCATAGAAGATCATAACACCGACAGACTTAATACGTCTAACTAGAACAACAACACCCCAATAGAGGAGAGAATTCCTCACGCTCGCAATCACCACGTTTCATTATTTCCACTAGTCCACATCTGACCATCCTTGGTTTGATTGACTTTCCCTTACCGGAAATAAAATACTGAATACCTTGATTACACACTGAGTAAACCTCCCTTCAATTCATTCACTGCCCTATCACGTGGGCAGACATCCTACCATTACAACAACGCTGCGGAAATAACTGCTCATGAGCATCATGGAAACTTGTGCCTAGCCTTAAGGCTCTTAGAAGTTCTGCTACTGAGCTGAACTATAGAATACCCTTCCATAATGCGACTATAATAGTCCAATCAACTACACCGGGAAAATTATCCCGCACCACATTTGTAGTGCCATTTCTATTCTTCAATTTTTTTTAGTTTATAACAAACGCTCAAGTCGCGCAAGATTGAGTGGAAAGGAATCAAAGGCATAAGCCTCAAAGGAATCGACACGCACGATAAGGAAATCAAGAAGGGAAGTACTCCTAACAGTCCTGCAGCCTCCCGAGGATAAGTACAGACGTCTCCATACCGATCCGCGGGACTCTACTAGACTTGCTCATGACTCGTGAGACCGACGGGAACCTAGTGTTCTGATACCATGTTGTCACGACCTAAAATCCACTAAGGGTCGTGGTGGCGCCGGACACCGCTCTCAGGCCAGCGAATTAGATTATTGATTTAAAAATCCTTTTTAAATACATCAAATTCCAGAGTTTTCCTTCCATTTTCACAAATAAAAGGAGTTTTGCTTCAATTCAAATTAACAATAACAATGAAATCAAACTTTTCGAAAACCATCCCAGAACCCGGTGTCACAAGTGCATGAGCGACTACTGATAATGAAATAAAATACAACCTCTGTCCGGAATACAATGGACAGGAAATAAATAATCAAAGTACAGAAAGGAACTACACTAGCTGCAGGTCGTCTCGCAATTTACAGCTCACCTAGTCCCTGAATCGTCTTTGCTGCTGCGCCTAGTAGGCCGCTAAAATGAAGTATACACGTGCACAAAAATGCACAGAAGTGTAGTATGAGTACGTCATCAACGTGTACTCAGTGAGTGTCCCGCCTAATCCCGAAGGGGTAGAGACGAGATGGTCAACTTTGACCCACTCTAATGGTCCAATGATCATTTATTCTCATTTCACATATTAATCCGTGGATTTATTCTTTATGGACATGGTTCTAATCAAATAGAGGAAACAAATAAATACGTAGTTCTTTCATAGGAAAATTTCCCAAATTTCTCTTTAAAACATAATCCAAATATATTTAAGCCACAAAAGGGCAACAATAACTTAATCAACACAGGCATGCGCAAATCATACCGAGGCGACGGTCCGAGCCAACAGAAATAAATGTGCACTTGCCTAGGGTCGACGGTGCGCCTATAGATGCATCTATTAATCTGCTGAGGGTTCGACCCGTTCCAAAATAAACACACTCAGACAGATAAACAGTCAGGAAGTCAACGTGGAGCAAATATCCAGGAAGAAGTCAATTCTCTTTTATAAATTTGAGAAAACGAAACTTAAGTCTTTAGAAAATCCAATTATTAATTTAAGGTGATTTAAGCAATCGGAGTTATCAATGATTTCACATATATTCCACATAAAGCATGATTTTGGGTCCTAAACTACCCGGACAATAGCATAATAGTAGCTACGCACGGACTCTCGTCACCTCGTGTGCACGTAGCCCCCACAACTAGGAGCACATAATCAATTTAACTCGCCTATGGGGTAATTTCCTCCTCACATAATTAGAAAGGAGACTCACCTTGCTCCGAAGACTCGAAATCGACATTCTACATCCTTCCGAAGGCTTGAACCAACGCACAATGCACCCAAACTAGTCAATGATCATACAAATTCATTAATATATGTTCAACTATACCTTACAACTCAATTTACAACAATTCCTAACCCCGAACGAAAACTTGACCAAAATAACCTCGGGCCCACGTGCCCGGAATCAAAATTTATCGAAGGTAAAAGTTACCCATGACCTTAGGAATTCATATATATTTTTTTCTACTACTTCCATTCTCAAAATAGTGGCTAAAATCCAAGTTTTATAATTTTCTAGGTTTTTCAACCAAAACTCAATATTTACACTAATTTCCATGCTTAATCTCATACACAATCAATTTATTTAGCTTAGAAAAAGTGGGAACAACTTACCTTAACATTGTTGATGAAGACCCTCCTTTGGATCCCTCCAAAATCGCCAAATGAAGTGATGAAAATGAGAGAAATGAGCAAAAATCCGACTTTAAAATGACCCCTCTGTCTCCAGGTTTTTCCGCTTTTACGGAATTATAGCCTCTTTTGTGGCTCCGCTTTTGCGTAAATTAGGCCGCTTCTACGGCTTCCCTGGCCTAGCCCAAAGTCGCTTCTGCAATCTTTCCACCCCAGATGTTGTTCCGCTTCTGCGGAGCCTTGACCGCATCTGCAACCGCATCTACGGTCCTCCCGAAAATCCTATCTCTCGCTTCAGCGTCCCCCTTTCCGCTTCTGCGGCTCCGCATCAGCGGATCAAGGGCCGCTTCTGCGGTCCTGTCTATCTTCACGCTTGTCCGCTTCAGAGGCTTCTCCTCCGCTTCTGCGGTCCCATCTCCGCAGAAGCGGAAATACCAGATACCAGCTGCTAGCTATTTCCAAAATCCCATTTTTGATGCGTTAACCACCCGGAATCCACCCGAGGCCCCCGACACCCCAACCAAACATACAAACCAATCCCTAAACACATTCTAGACTTGCTCGAGGCTTTAAATCACATCAAACAATGCTAAAATCACGGATTACACCCCAAATTCAAGTTTATGAACTTTAAAATTTCTAACTTCTATTTCCGATGTTTAAACCTATCAAATCACGTCCGGTTGACTTCAAATTTTGCACACAAGTCATATTTGACATTACGGAACTACTCAAGCTTCCGAAATTTGATTCTGACCTCGAGATCAAAAAGTCAACTCCTCGGTCAAACTTTCCAAAACCTTTAACTTTCTATCTTTAGCCAAATGGCTTCAAAATGGTCTACGGACCTCCGAATTCACTTCTGATCGCGCCCCCAACTCCAGAATCACTATACGGAGCTATTCACAGTCTCGGAATTCCAAAAGGACTTGATAACACTGAAATGCACTTCAAACTAAACTTATGAAATTTCTTCTAAAATACTATCTTCCACAATAGGCGCCAAAATGCTCCCGGGTTATTCAAAACCCAATCCGGACATACGCCCAAGTCCGAAATTATCATACGAACCTGCTGGAACCTTCAGATCCCGATTCCGAAGTCGTTTACTTTAAATTCAAATCCTAGCTCATTCTTTCAATTTTAAGCTTTCGAAATGAGAATTCTCTTCCCAAATCAACTCTGGACTTCTTGAAATTTAACTCCGACCATGCGTACAAGTCATAATACCTGAAATGAAGTTGTTCATGGCCTCCGACTGCTGAACGAAGCGCTGGTACTCAAAATGACCGGTCGGGTCGTTACAATACGGACCTATTTCAAATTTCGGAATCGGGATCCGACCACGAAATCAATAAAGTCAACTCCCGGTCAAACTTTCCAAAATCTTTCATTTTTTCAACTTTCGCCAAGTCATGATGAAGCAACCTACATACCTCCAAATCAACATCCGAACACGCTCCTAAGACAAAAATCACCATACGGAGCTATTGGAATCATCAAAACTTCATTTCGGACTCGTATACATAAAAGTCAAACTTCGATCAACTCTTACCACTTAAGCTTCTAAAACAAGAATCCTTCTTTCAAATTGTTACTCAATCATTCGAAAACCGAACTCGACCACACACACTAGTCATAACACATAATACAATATTTCTCGAGGTCTTAAGCAGCTAAACGAGATGCTAATTCTCAAAACGACCGGTCGAATTATTATATCATAACACAGAAAGTGAAGCTACTCAAGGTCTCAAACCGCCAAACGACATGCCAGAGCTCAAAATGACCGACCAGATCGTTACAATATTAATATATTAAGAGGTTGCTTGTTTATCTGGATAAGAATACTAATTTTGATATAAATTTAGAATTATAGTTATTATGTATTTGATTGTAGGTATTAGCAAATATGAATATAAATATTATATCAAAAAATAGTACTCCATCTGTTTCAATTTAAATTACACACTTTTCTTATTAGTCTGTTCCAAAAAGAATGATACATTTTTATATTTGAAAACAATTCAACTTTAATTAGTTTACCCTTAATGAGAAGCTTTTACGGCCACACAAATATCATGGCCCCATAAAGCTTTTGCCATTTAGGCTTTTAGGACTACAAAAATCTTCTTTTTGCAGTATTAGTTATTCCATGAAATATCCCAGAATTACAATCTCATGAGACATCCCATAACTGAACCAAATGACCCCTAAAGTGTATTTGTAAAAGTTGTCGCACAAATACAGTCAAATCATTTTTATAACCATTTTTTATTATAAAAATCAAAATTTGTTCATAATCGATTTTTTGTGTTATATGTCATATCTCTATAATAGCTTTTTTATTTATCTATAACAATAACAACTATTTGTATAATAGTATGTTTTTCGTAGAATTATTCCTCTTTAACATTCATCAACTTTTTTGGGGGGTGGGGGGAGAGGAATACAACATCCATATTTATAGAAATAGAATTTCTAAGATTACCAATAATAGGTTTAAAAATTTTGACCAAATATTTTAAAATTAATATACCACTTATTTTGAAACTTTACTATGTACCACTTAAATAGACTTCTCATCTTTTGTAACATTAGGGTTGTTCACGGTTCGATGGAAAATCGATCCAAACAGAAAATCAAACCAAACCGATTAAACAAACCGATATTTTTCTTGATTTGGATTGGCTTTGGTTTTAACTTTTAAAAAAGGATAATATTTGGTTTGATTTTGGTTCTATTACAAAAATGAAAAATAAACCGAATCAAACCAATTAATTATATACAAAATTTAATAATTATTTATATACATTATAATATCTTTTTCTAAATAATTTTAGATATTTTATGCAATTTAATTATTATTTTGAATTTTGGTTGATCCTATTTATATCTTAAAAGATTGCCTCAGCCCAAAACAATAAAAATCGGCCAATTTTCTTTTCCTTAAGCGACTCTAATTCTCTAACCCTCCGCACATACTTTTGCCTAACAGTAGAGTTAAAAAAAACTACCACAAGAGTAAAGAAAGCACACTCAAATTGCAGGACTACAGTGGCTAAAGCTTGAGTAAGCAAGCTTTCAGTTTATTCTTTTGTTCATTCTTTCCATATAAACAGGTAAATAAACTTTCAGTTCTGAAAGAAATATATAAAAAAGCATATATTTAGCAAATTATTTTCAAATTATTGTCTAGTGTTATTTTACTATTATAAACTTATCATTAGTTTACTAACAATAGAAAAATCGAACCAAACCAATAACAACCAAACCAATAGTTTGTATTTAATTTATTTTGGTTTTGGTTTTAATCAAAAACCGATCAAACCAAACTGTGAACACCCCTACGTAACATTAAAAAATAATTTGGATATTTTTTGTCTATAACAGTCAAATAATCGTATTAAACATAAAACATTATTATAGATACATAATAGTCGAGCACATACAACCCAAAAATATCGGAACAAATAATATTGCATAATGAAGTTTGACTATATAATTTTTAGATCCCAACTGTTAGGGATATAGTAGATATGCCCTAGATCCAATATCATATTTGATGATTAGAACATATTTTTGTGAACGTCATTTGATATAAAATATATATGGCATTTGATATTCTATTATCATTGTTATTAATTGCTTGATTAATTTGATAAGGTCCATGATTAAATTTTGAGACTTGATATTGTGATGGAGATCATAATAATGAGAGTAAAGTTTCTTATAATTTAATCTAAATTTGTTCATGATCGTAGGATTATTAATTTGGACATTAGTAATCCGGTTATATCAATATTTATGTGATCGTCTTTATGGGATAAAGATTAGTTGATCTCATTAACTAAATTACATAGATAGATGATGCATATAGAGATATGGTCATTGAACCGACTCGTTGGATAATTCCTAATGGTTAGAATTACCATAAACTGTCAATAGGATATTCTCTAGAAGAATGTGATGTAATAATTTTCTTTGACCTGAGATCGTCATAGTAATTGACAAGTTATTTATTTTGCTTTGATACCAGACACCTATGGCCCTAGGGCGATAGTTGAAAGGATATTGGGTACGATTAAATACTTGTAGAATTAGAGATTGATCAAGATGGAATCTGTCATCTCTTGGTAATGAGTTTAAGCTCCATGTTGTCATGAATTATAAATGACCAAAACTAAGACCTTGGCCAGGGCAATTGAATGAAAGAAGAAAAGAGTTTCTTAGGTCATTCAGTGGTCGGTTATTTTTGACATGAACACATAGTTGGTCGCCTATTAGGATTTGATAGTTGAACTATATCCTAGGGTGATCCAGAGCTATAAGGACATAAGGAATTACTATATTATTCTTCTACTGGTTCTTGACAGTAAATTGTATACTTCATGCTATCCGGTCGTTAAGGAGTGTTGCTAGACACCACCCTTGATTAGTATATGTCACGACCCCAATCCCGGTCGTGATGGCGCCTAACACAACTGCTAGGCAAGCCCGACCATTTACACTCTCAACCCGAGCATGAAGCTCAAACCTAGTCATTTGAATATCATTAATCAACAATAACGCTAAAATTTCTAATTGATAGATAGAAACCAAACTGAATATCAAGATAACACGGAATACACTCCCAAAGACCTGGGGGTCATGAGTCTAGAGCCTCTAACAATACAGTGTAATAAGACTCCAATAATACACAGTTTCAAAAGCTGCAAAAAGATAATAAAAAGGGATAGGGGAGGAGTCGGGTCCTGCGGACGTCAGGCAGCTACCTCGACAACTCCGAACAAACTCTGAAATCAGCAAAAGCTCAGCTAAACTCCTGGGGTACCTGAATCTGCACACGTGGTGTAGGGAGTAAAGTGAGTACTTCCAACTCAGTGGTAATAAAAGTAAATAATAACTGAGCGGTAAGAAATCATGTAAGAACACTCCATCATGCTATATATTATAGTACAACCTTTTGAACAAAATAGTAAAACCGTGAAAATCCTTTAGAAACATCTAGCTCAGTTTAAAATCTCTTTTGAAAAATATTCTTTTTCCAACAGTACGCATATGAATGCGATATCAGGTAGTGCAAGTCCGCACACAAATCAGCCCCTCGAGCACAACACTCTATTTACAAATAACACCATAGTATCTGGTACACATTGCAAGAAATAGCATGGATGCCAATGATATGAGAGTGCTAAATGTCTTGCCACATAGTACAAACAGGAATCAATGCGTGAATGCAATGCAATGCACATGACCGCTGCGGCGTACAGCCCGATCCATTTGGGTACCCGCGCTCACTGTAGGGGTTCAGACTCCGGAGGGGCTCCTACAGCTCAAGTGCAATATCAATATCACTCCGCTGCGGCGTGCAACCCGATCCATCATCAATCCAGAATGCACATGCAGCACTGCTGCGGTGCGCAGCCCGATCCACGCTTAGTCCAGATATATGCATGTAAGACACACATGCACAATCAAGTTTATCATTTTCAATTCCAATTATTAGGAATTATAGCTTAAGTGTTTAAGACTTTAGAAATTTACTAATCATTTCGAGACATTGTTTAACTCAGGACTCATATCATGAAAACATGCTAAGCATTATGGAAAAAATGATAATAATCCCTAAGGGATCCAAATAAACGGCACGAAGCCCAAAACATGGCAATTAGCCCAAATCATGATAGCATCAAGTAGGTTTCATTCAATCACGCAGTACAATCAACAACCGGGACGGACCAAGTCACAATCCCCAACGGTGCTCTACCACACGCTCATACCTGGCGTGCAAGTCACCACAATACAACACTATGATGTGTAAATCTAGGGTTTCAAACCCTCAGGATATCATTTACAAGTATTACTCACCTCGAACCGGTGAAATCTCTAGCTCACGATGCCTTTACCCCTCAATTCGGCCTCCACGCGTGTCGAATCTAACCAAAATCAGAGTGAATGCATTACAATATGCTAAGGGAACAATACCCAATCGAAAAAAATCAAAAAATATCAAAAATCTCGAAACTAGCAAAACCTGAGCCTCGGGCCCGCTTCTCGAAAAAATTACAAAATTTACATTACCGGACTCCTCGTCTCTCCATGAGTCTACCCATATCAAATTCATCAAAATCGGAGTCCATTTGACCCCTCAAATTTTAAGTTTACAATTTCTTAGGTTTCAAGCCCTAACCACCATTTTTAACCCTTAAATCCTTGAATTTCAGTGATTAAATCAATGTTTTTACACCATAATAACATATTCCGAGGCTACTAATTCATACCTGATGAAACCCCTTCGATTTCTCTTTAAAATCGTCCAAGAGTCGCCTTATCCGAAAGTCCCAAAATATTTGTTCTTTCAAAATTTGCGAAGAGGACATAACTTAAATCTGTCCAGGTCTTTTCGCACTTGCGCTCCATTTTCCGCTTATGCAGTCACCACTTTTGCGGTTTCCAACCGCTTCTGCAGTTATTCTCAAAGCTTCCCAGACCGCTTCTGCGGTCCAATTCACGCATTTGCGGTCTCCACTTTTGTGGAAAACCCTCCGCTTTTGCGGAAGCTGCCCAGCTCTCAAGGTCCGCTTTTGCGATCTCCCTCACCGCATCTGCGGAACCGCTTATGCGGTCCCTTTTCCGCAGATGCAGAAATACCAGGTACCAGAACTCTAAAATATGCCAAAACTCTAAAACTCTCCGTTTAACCATCCGGACTTACCCCGAGGCCCCCGGGACCTCAACCAAAAGCACAGACATGATCTAATACTTCATTCAAACTTTCTCGAATCATCAAAACGCTAACGTTAACATCAAAATCCTCAATTATGTTCAAATCAAAGCCTAAATTTATCCCGTTCCGATTGTTCTTAAATTGGAAAAACTCATTTACACTCATTTGTTGGGTATAACCTGTAAGAAAAAGGAGGTGTGACAGCTCTGGCGACTCTGCTGGGGATAAGAAACCCAGGACTTCGGTTCAGGGTTTAAGAATTCGAGC
>MU735154.1:36967-87290 GCA_026770625.1 Nicotiana glauca
TATATATATATATATATATATATATATATATATATATATATTGACTCTCCCTCTCCCTTCTCTCTAGAACCTTCTGGTTCTCTCTTCTTCTCCGGTGAATCCCACCGGCTCTCCGGTCTCCTCCAGCCTCACCTCTTTCGACCACCAGTCGTCGTGAAGCCTTACCTCGTTGATTCTTTATATCTTTGAGACCCTAGGAGCCTCCACCATGTGAGATGGTCACTGAAAGTTTCGCCTGGTTTTTCTCCGGCATTTCTCCGATGGGTTTTTGTCCGATGGTGCTATGAACACCATTATTGCTAGTTTCATAGCCAGGTTTCTCTCACTTCTCACTGGTTTCTTATGAAACCCTAATCTCTATGCAACCTCTTAAATCTAGTTTTTACGATTTTTAAACTCACACCTTTGTATTTTACACTACTCTCTACTCGATCTTTATGATTGTTCAAATTTTAAACGTTTTGTTCCCCCTTTTTTTTAAACTAGGGTTTCTGAACCCCTTTTCAAAATCACTTTATTTTCTGATTTCGAGTGCTGACTCTTGATTCTCAGTACTATTTTTCAAACGTTTGGCTTAAGTTTGATGAAACCCTAACTTTGTATGATTGTGTTTGCATTATCTGCATGTTTGTTTGTGCATTCTTCTAGGTTCTTCTCTGAGTTCCATGCTTTTTGCTTTAATCTCTATGTTAGTGTTTCATTCCCCTACTATTCTGTGTTCTTCGCCTAAAGCTTCTTTGATTGCTTACACGAGGATTGTATACTGATTATTCGAGCACTCTTTGAGACTGTGATACTTGCTTTGAAATTGTGATTCTGCGTATTTTCCCTATAGTTTGAATTTCTTCCTTAAATTGTGGGATAATTTCCTCGATTAATACTGATTTCCTAGGTCTTCAATCTTGTTCATTATTTTGAAAATTATTTTCCTAAATTACAGTGGTATTTTTCCCTACATATGTGCAAAAATTTATTGATTGATTTGCCTGACCTTTTTCCCTAATTAGAATGTCATGTACCTAGTCTTTATTGGATATTATATGCTACTCTATTTCCTTATGTGATTATACCCTACTTTTTCATTTCTTTCCTTTTAAATGACTAATTATTACCCTTTGATTTGGATTCCTCAATTAAAGGGAAGCCCATATACTAATTTGATTGTGATTGATGCTAGTTCCTTAATTAAGAGACTTCTGCATTATTTTTTACTCGTATTCAGTACTATAAATATCCCCATTCTCTTTTGCAAACACACAACAGTTTTCTGACTTACACACACCAACGAATACTTTCAAAATCTGCATTCTCTCTTGCTCTCTTGCTCTTTTGCTCTATTGCTGTTCGCTGCTCCTGTTTATTGTTAGTTGGCTGAAAGCCAATGCCAATATAGTGTTACTACTTTATCTTTGCATCCTACTTTTGCTCTTCTACTGGTATGTCTTCTATTTGATTTACAGTTTCCAAAACAACATATTTTTATGTGTATTACACTTCCTCTTGTTTCTTTTATGCTTCTACTTATGGTTTTGTTGTTCTCGTTGTAACTAGCATGCCTCTGTGTAAGTTCATTAATGTGACAATTTTTCCTTTAATCCAGCACGGCTACTGCTTCCTTTATTTGTTTAATGCATGTTCTTCCCTAACCCTAGAGCCCCAGTACATTATCAGTATGTAATCCTGAACCTTTTTGGATTAAATATGTTGTGACTGTTTATGTTCTAAAATGCTCTTACATGTGAACTACATGTCCCCTTGTCCCCTATCCCTTGTCCCCTGTTTGTGTTTTCTTCATTGAACTATGTGTAATATTCTACTTCTGAGATTGTCTTACTCTCCTTCTTACAAGAACTAACACACTCTTCTATTGTTTTCTTTCAAGAACTGATTCTATATGGATCATTTTTTAAAACTCTACCACACACCCTCACTACTCTTAGAAAATAGGTTCTGCCCTCTTTCGTGTAAACATTGCTTTGGGTATCTCTAAATACCCGCTGAACTTTGATGCACAAGGCTGGTAATTCCACACTGCACTTGTTCAATATTTTGGTAAATGTTTGGGTGCTGGTATTGGCCAGGGACCCAATGGGCCCTAGGGAGATTTGCCGCAACCAGACCATGGTTGTGAAACTCGAAAGAAGTGGGGTTGGAAGATTTGGCCTGATGAAGGCTCCCTATAGAGTAACTTATTATTTTATTCTTTACTAATGTAATTCAGCTATCATGGTTTGTAATAACTTCTAAACAACTGATTAGGGTTATAGTGAAATTGGGAGGGGTTATGCATGTTTAGTTTAAGTAATGGGTAGAAAACATGCTTATAGGGATTTACTTACTTATTTGTGCAATAGATATCATGAATAGGACATGCATCTCATACAATTAGAGATCCTGTTTTAGGCTCTTTACTTTCAACCTGTTATCATACTCATTTTGTAATCATGATCCGTTAATAACCAACAAGTAATTATCATAAAACTACTGTTGCATTCTCACTGGCATTTAGAGACCATATTTTAGGACTTTTACATGCATTAGACACCATGTTACTTAGGATTTTTATTTTTGTCTGAGTTGCAATTTGCTGAACGCCTCACTAGTATGTTTAATCTAATAATACAAGTTTGGTTAACTGCATCCTTTTAAAACTGGGATTAATATGCATGTTTACCTTTAAGACAAGTAGTCAATGCATACGAAGCCTAGGCAAGCTTTAGGCCTAATAAAATCGATTAATCAAGTTTTAACAGTTTCAAACGACTCAGCCTCTTTTAAACTTCTAAACTCTGCTCCTTGTTTGCCTCTCTAAAGTTTACTATGTTTCTATTAAAACTCCCATCCTATTTTGAATCGTGCATCTATTCTATCATGTTTTCTACTGGGTTATTTTTCTGGTCCGGAATCGTGCTATTCTCTATTTATTACATGCCTTGTCAGGTTACTGCATCTTTAATACCACTACTATATTTTCAAAGTGCGTTTTAACAAGTTTATCTATACTTTTACTAATTCTTAAATTGATGTATACTTACTGCCGTCTTTAGTTATACTTCTGAAAATCGAACATTCTTCGGGTCACTCAGTTTTAATTAAACCTTCTGCTTTCACTAAAACTTACCTTTTTCTAATATTCCTGCTTTTTAAGCTATTGTCTTTGAGACCTTAAATGTGTTAAAAGACGTGCTAACTACATGCTTACTTGCGGAGGGATTTGTGAGCCTCTTATTTGCCTTTGTATGCTCCCTTTATGTGTAGTCCTACTTGTTATGAATGTCGCCTAGCATTTTGTCCTTTAAACCTAAGGGTTCAGCCTAGTCCTTACCCTGTAGTAATAATGGACCTAAATACACTCTAGGACTTATAGGATGGGACGGGTAATAGCACGCAATAAGCATTCGTGACCAATTCACGCTTTAATAACCTTTACGGGGTGGAAAGGGTAGAATATGGAGACCGATGCACTAATATCACGTGCTACCCATCTTTGAGGAGTGATTGCTGGGTATTGCATTGAAGTGATCCATATTAATCATAAACGTAGGACCCCCTTCCCTTTATTTTCTTTATCGCTTCTTGTAAAAATCTTTAAAATCTTTTTTTTTTATTTCTGCCTTCTCTACTTACTTTCATAAGTTTCAACCTAATTGGAATGTTGTATGCAAGTCTTTCTTTGAGCCTTTATTGTTTACTTGTAAAGTCACAATTGTAACATGGACGGGACCACACTAATGGATCTTGAGGGGTGCCTAACACCTTGCTCTCGAGATAATTTCTAGCCCTTACCCACGCTCTGGTTTCTTCAACTCAAATCCTTCTTAAAGTGTCATAATGCACTATAATCATTAGGTGGCGACTCTCCAATTCCAAAACCCAATTCTCGAAAGGGAATAGAGTTGTCCTCCCAAATGTCGTAAACCCGATTTTGCCTTAGAAAAAGCGGGCGCGACAGCATGGCGACTCTACTGTGGAATTTCTTTAGGCTTTTACCATTTCATGTTAATTGTGACTTTATTGCTTCATTATTGCTTTTATTTGGTGACTTTATCCCTCTTCTACTTCGAAACTGACTTGGCTTTTGTTTCTTTTTCTTAAATGCTTTCTTTTACCGCTTTCCTTTAATACTGTTGTAATTACGAGCAATTATTGTAATCATTACTTTATGAACGTGGAAATACGTGATAACTTGTTTCATTCTTGTAATTGCATCTTCAACATCATATTCCACTCGTGCAAAACAAATACCATAGCAACGCTTATATTGAGTGGTTGAGCCCTTTCGATATTATCACCCCCTAAATTTGGCAAAGGAGTATTTGCAGTAAAACCAGTCGATCATCGGTGCAGTCGACGGTTCCGTTCCTGTCCCTCTTGAGTTGTCCGCTCAAGGGTACCGGTCTAATACCCCATAGAAACCCTACTCTGTTTAACTGTGCATGCATCATCGTCAGACCTAGCCGAGTCAGTTATGTTATCCATATAATGACTCTTTAAGATAGCCTTGTCCAAAGTCCACTGGGTTTCCTTGAAACCCAAACGGACACCATCATATTCTGTGCATTTATTTGGAGAACTAAATGCTGCTTATGCTAATTATTAATTTAAATAGTCAAATCTAGTGGGGGTAACAGCCTAACCCTTTTCTTTTGCAAAAAATAGAGAACAAAGTTCCCGACTTCGGTATGGTCAACATACCCTTACTCTTGATGACCTGGTGGAGGAACCTCTCATCGACTAAACAAATCGATGAATGGAAAGAGAGAGTTACCAGGGCTAGTGAGAAGCTAGAATATCTAGAATACAGTCTGCTGGAGTTGGAAGGGAAAGAGAGGAAAAGAGTCACCGTAGGCGGAGGAGAATGCCTGGCGAAGGCATTTTTACTGGAAAAATCTGTGCGAGCAGGAGGATCTGATCAACGAGAACATTCAACTTGAGGAAGGTCCTTCTGGGACCAAGTAGTTAGGAGTCTTTTCTTCTCACTTTTAATGTAATAAGTCTAATGGACATTAGTAATATTTTACTTTCCGTTATTTATTATCGTTTTGGGATTCGTCTTATTTTTATCAATAAAATGAGTCATTTAGAATTATAAGTTCTCCAAATTAACTTGTAGCTAGGACTACCTCGAGCACAACGAGGCACCTAAATTAGGACACGCTTTATATTCTTGCACAATGTGTTTAAATATTGCAACATTCCTTTCTCATAATCCATACTAACTTGTTACCTTTTTTGTTTTTTTTTTTATTTTTATTCCCCTCCCCAAAGGTTAGTCCATCCACTCTGGCATCATCATCATACTCTACGAGATCCAAGGGCCCTCCACCTTTTCCTCCTTCAAGTCCTATCAGAAACAAGAACAAGGCTAAAATGGAAGACTTGAACAACATCAGAAAGGAGAATTCGGGTGAACGAGCAGAGGTTACTCAGGGTATCCAGGTTTCCAAGAAAAGTGCCACCCAACTCAAGCAGAAGTTATTGAAGTTTCGAGAAGAACTGGATGAAGTTTGGAACTTGGCCAATTTTTCATTTCCCCTTACCACCCAGACATCAAGTTTTCCATTACACAAAACACCGCCACAAAACATCCCGCAACCACAGAAACAACCCACTCATATTCAACATTGAAACACATATCACACTTTCAATAACACTCTATTGCTCATCCCTGAACCACTAAACACCACAAATGATCCTCTCCACAACACCCCCATATATGTGGAAACCACGTCACACTATACTCAACTAATCTCAAGCACACCTGAGTCTGATGACAAAGACCCTCTTATCAGGAACCTGGCCGCGGAACTCAAGAAGTTGACTAGCCGAATCCAGGGTGTTGAAGGAAACAAAGGTATTGAGGGGCTGAATTACGAGGATGGCATTCACCCAGATGTCGAACTTTCTGATGGGTACAAACCTCCCAAGTTTGAAATGTTCGATGGCACAGGAGATCCCAGAGTCCATTTGAGGACATACTATGACAAACTAGACAGAGTCGGAAAGGATGAGAAGATCTGTATAAAGCTCTTTATGAGAAGTCTGAATGGGGATACTCTATCTTGGTACATCAACCAAGACCCCAAGAAGTGGACAAGCTGGGTAGGTATGGCGTTCAATTTTATGGGCAGGTTCAGATTTAATACAGAGAATGCACCAACTGTATTCTACATCAAGAATTTGAAGAAGAAACCTATAGAAACCTTCCGCGAATATGCTACTCATTGGAGATCCGAGGCTGCTAAGGTCAGGCCGGCCTTAGAAGAAGAACGGATGAACAGGTCTTTTGTCCGGGCGCAAGACCCACAATATTATGAAAGGTTGATGCTGATTGAGGCCAAAAATTCTCCGATATCATCGAGCTAGGAGAAAGAATCGAGGAAGGTATTAAAACTGGTATGATCACCAACCTTGAAACATTGCAGGCCACCAACAAGGCTCTATAGTCTGGTGGCACGTCCAAGAAGAGGGATGTGAGTGTCGTGATGGTCATACAAAGAACAAAATCCCCGATAAAATACCAAACTTACCTATCACCTCCACTCACATATCAGCCTACCCCAAATTGCCAAGCAGCCACACCCTCCTACCAAAATCCACCACCCGTTTATCAATCGTCTCCACCTCCCACATATCAGCCCACTATACCCAAATGCTCTCAATCCGCACCTGTCTACCAAGCTTATAATACTCAACCCTCTCATTACCAGTCACCTCCCACTTACCAAAACTTCCCTAAACCTAGACCAAATTTTGACCGCAGACCTCCTAGACAATACACATCCATCGCCAAACCAATTGACCAGATGTATGAAAGACCTAAAGCTACTAGTTATGTCACCTCTATCCCTTTCATAACTCTAGAAAATCCTTCCCAATGGGTCAACCCGAACAAGACCTGTGCGTACCATTCCGGCATGAAGGGGCATACCATTGACAAATGCTGCTCACTGAAAGATAAGATCCAAACCCTGATCGACAATAAGATCATCGTAGCAAAGGAGCCTGCTCCCAATGTTCGCAATAACCCTATGCCTGACCACAAGGGTGTAGGCGTTCACATGATCGAGATATAAGATGATTGGGACCCCCAAATGGTTGATTGGATTGATTGCTGAGGGTGATGAGCCAAAGAAACCAACAGTCACACTTAACCCAATTGTTGTCCAGATCCAACCCTCTGGGGGCGATGAAGTAAACATGTCTATACCACTCGAGTTTGAAGCAACTTCTTCTGCAAAGGTGCCCGAACCGATTGAAGTCGAGTTTGGAGTTCCAAAAGCACCTGCGCCATTCAAAGTTGTTGTGTTACTCCAAGGGTGCCCATTCCGGTAGCAATGACAGACATAACACCATTCCACTCAAAGGCCATACCATGGGATTACACAGCTGAAGCCAGAAGGAAAGGGAAAACCAAATCTGGAGAAACAGTAGCTACACAGGGTATGACAAGAACCGGTAGAGTTTACACTCCAAAACACCTAGCTGAGTGAGGCATATGTGCCTAGCAACATAACTGGAAGAGAAATGGCAAAATGGTAGGGCAAGTATTGGAGAGTCATAAAATCACCTTCCACGAAGATGAGCTGCCACCAGAAGAGCTGAGTCACAATAAGGCACTGCACATCACTATGCAATGCAAGGATTATTTGATTAATAGAGTCCTGATCGACGGAGGATCCATCCTCAACATATGTCCATTGATAACTCTCAGAACATTGGGGAAGAGCCTGCAAGAGATAAAAGATAAGGCCATCAATGTTAAAGCCTTCGATGGGTCCCAAAAGTCCATTATTGGGGAAATCAGTTTATGTTTGTAAATGGGACCAACTTGGTTCGACGTTGACTTTTAAGTGATAGACGTCCCAGCATCCTACAACTTGCTATTGGGATGACCATGGATTCATACCGCCGAAGATGTAGAATCAACCCTGCATCAGGCAGTGAAGTTCAAATGGAATCACCAAGAGGTAATTATTTATGGTGATGGTAGCAACCCCATATATAGTCGTCTAACCATCCCGATCATTGGAGGAAGAAGGAGAATAGGCGGAGAAACCTACCACCACATTGAAAGAGTCAACGTCATGGACAAGGATAAATGATGGGACAACAAGATTGAAAGTATCCTGAATTGGTGTGGATATGAGCCTGGAAAAGGACTTGGCAAAAATCTCCAGGGTATCGCCAAACCCATCAAGCTGAAGAAACATGGTACTAATTTTGGTTTGGGATATGAATACACTTGGGAAGAGTTCAACCACTGGTTGCCACCATGGCACAGTCCCTACTACCCAATGGAGCATTCTATACCCTGTCTGGAGCAAACTTTCCAACCGACAGATATAATATATGTGTCAGAAGAAGAGGAAGCATTGGCAGCAATGATGAATTTGTTTCTGGAAGATGACAATATGGACTACTATGTCATTTTTGAGGAGAAGGGAGAGGAAGGACCTTCTATACAAGTTGTGAACCGAGGAGAATGCCTCAATAATTGGTCCATCAGAACTACCGGGGCCCGGAAAGTTTCGGGGTAGCAAGGCTAAATAAAGCACCATGCATCGCGTTCTACTTTTTACTAGCTGATTTTCTTTTCGTATTTTCTTTAATTTTGAAAAGAGTTCCGATGTTCAAAACAACTATGGAATTTAATCAAAGCATTTCAATTCCTTATATATCTCGCTCTTATTATTTTTCTCCATTATTTACATTATTTACATAGCATTACTATTACTTATCTTGATGAACTGACGATTGTGACATGCGATGAGACAACGCAACAAGCGGACATAGACTCAAAAGAGGATGATATACCAGAAGAGGTTATTAAAGAAGTTGAGGATTTTGAGAATAGTCTTAAGTCTAACTTGGACAAAACTGAGGTCATTAACTTGGGGGATACCGAGAACGTAAAGGAAACGCGCATCAGTGTTCACCTATCACCATCGGAAAAGAAAGAGTACATGGATTTTCTAAGGGAATATGAGGATATGTTTGCCTGGTCGTATGATGATATGACTGGTCTCAGTACATCTATTGTAGCTTACAAACTGCAAACAGATCCAACATGTCTGTCGGTAAAGCAGAAGCTCAGAAAGTTCAAACCCGACATGAGTTTGAAAATTAAGGAAGAAGTCACCAAGAAGTCAAAGCCAAGGTTCTCAGGGTAGTAGAGTATCCAACCTGGTTAGTCAATATTGTACCAGTGCCGAAGAAGGACGGGAAGGTTAGAATCTGTGTCGACTACCGGGATCTCAACCGGGCCAGTCCTAAAGATGACTTTCCTTTGTCGAACATACATATTCTTATTGACAACTACGCCAAGCATGAACTGCAGTCATTTGTCGATTGTTTCGCTGGATATCATTAGATATGGATGGATGAGGAATATGCGAAGAAAATAGCTTTCATCACGTCGTAGGGGATGTATTGTTACAAGATGATGCCATTTGGGTTAAATAATGTTAGGCCACCTAGATGAGGGCCATGACTACTATTTTCCATGACATGATACACAATGAGATCAAGGTATATATAGATGATGTCATCATCAAATTGAAGAGAGCCGTTGACCATATAGGAGATCTGAGGAAATTCTTCAATAGACTGAGAAACTACAATCTGAAATTGAATCCCGCCAAGTGTGCATTCGGGGTTCCTTACGGAAAATTATTGGGATTCATCGTGAGTCGTCGAGGAATAGAATTAGATCCATCAAAGTTTAAGGCCATTCAAGGGTTGCCACCACTGAAGAATAAGAAGGACATGATGAGTTTCCTGGTGAGACTCAACTATATCAGTCGGTTCATAGCTCAGTCTACTATCATTTGTGAACCCATCTTTAAAATGTTGAAGAAAGACGCCTCTACTAAATAGACTGATGACTGCCAGAATACGTTTAACAGAATCAAGGAATACCTATCAATATCGCCAGTTTTGGTTCTGCCCAAACCAGGCAGACCGCTATTGCTCTACCTTGCAGTATTGGATGGGGCATTCAGTTGTGTTCTGGGACAACATGATGAAACGGGGAGGAAGGAGTAGGCCATCTACTATCTCAGCAAGAATTTTACCCCATACAAGGCCTGGTATTCTCTATTAGAGAGCACCTGTTGTGCTCTGACTTGGGTAGCTCAGAAGTTGAGGCATTATTTCTGTGCTTATACCACTTATCTCATATCAAGAATGGACCCGCTGAAGTATATCTTTCAAAAACCCATGCCCACTGGCAATATAGCTAAGTGGAAAATCCTGTTAAGTGAATTTGACATTGTTTACGTAACTCAGAAGGTGGTCAAAGGACAAGCTTTGGCAGATCATCTCGTCGAGAACCCCATGGGTGGAGAATACAAGCCTCTAAAGACGTATTTCCCTGATGAAGAGGTGTCCTTCCTAGGAGAAGATATTGCAGAATCTTATGACGGTTGGAGAATGTTTTTCGATGGAACAGCAAATTTCAAAGAAGTTGGCATAGGAGCAGTCCTAGTATCAAAAACCGGCCAGCATTATCCTGTATCTACCAAACTCAGGTTCCTGTACTCCAACAATATGGCCGAATACGAAGCCTGCATCTTGTGGCTCAAGATGGCCATTGACATGAACATTCAAGAATTGCTAGTGATCGGGGATTCAAACTTGCTCATACATCAGGTCCGAGAGGAATGGGCAACTAAGAACTCCAAGATACTTCCTTATCTGCATCACATATGGGAGCTGAGGAAGAGATCCACAAAGACAGAGTTTTAGCATGTCCCCTGAGTGCAGAATGAGTTCGTTGATGTATTGGCTACCCTATCATCCATTATCCAACATCAAGAGAAGAGCTTCATTGATCCCATCCCGGTAAAGATTTATGATCAACTAGCTTACTGTGCTCATGTCGAGGAAGAAGTAGACGGAAAACCTTGGTTCTACGACATCAGGGAGTACTTGACAACAGGAGAATATCCAGAACTTGCAAACGCTACTCGGAAGCGCACCCTTCGGTGATTGTCTAACAACTTCTTTCACAACGGAGGAATACATTACATGAGGACTCCCGATTTGGGATTACTAAGGTGTGTTGAAGCAAAAGAAGCATCCAAGTTATTAGAAGAGGTTCATGCAGGGACCTGTGGTACGCATATAAATGGTTTTGTCTTAGAAAAAAAGATACTCCGAGCAGGATATTTTTGGATGACTATAGTCATCGGACTGCATCCAGTATGTTCGCAAATGCCATCGCTATCAGATACATGTAGATATGATAAAGGTGCCTCTGAATGAGCTTACTGCAACAAGCTTGCCATGGCCATTCGCCGCTTGGGGAATAGATGTTATCGGACCCATCAAGACTTCCGCATCGAAAGGCACATGTTCATTCTAGTGGCAATTGATTATTTCACCAAATGGGTTGAAGCAGCATCATATAGAGCATTAACCAAGAAAGTTGTTGTAGATTTCATCCGCGATCGTATTGTTTGTCGGTTCGGAATTTCGGAATCAGTCATTACGGATAATGGTTCCAATATCAACAGTGACTTGATTAGAGCAATGTGTGAAGCATTCAAGATTAAACACAAGAACTCTACAGCCTACAGGCCTCAGATGAATGGAGTTGTAGAAGTGGCCAACAAGAATATCAAGAAGATACTGAGGAAAATGATAAAAAGGTATAAGCAATGGCATGAGAAACTATGATTTTCTCTATTAGTATACCACACCACAGTTCGTACATCAACCAAGGCAACTCCATATATGTTGGTTTACGGTACAGAGGCAGTCATTCCCGCCGAGGTGGAAATTCCCTCCTTAAGGATCATACAGGAAGCAGAACTTTACGATGCAGAATGGGTAAAAGATCTCTATGAGAAATTAGACCTTATAGATGGAAAAAGAATGAATGCAATTTGCCACGGTCAATTGTATCAGAACAGAATGTCCAGAGCTTTCAACAAAATAGTCAAGTCGAGAAAGTTTACACCGGGGCAGCTGGTATTAAAGAAAGATTTTCCACATCAAGATGAAGCCAAAGGGAAATTCTCTCCCAACTGGAAAGGTCCGTACATGGTTCACCGGGTGCTAACAGGAGGAGCCCTTATACTTGCAGAAATAGATGGAAAAGTCTGGCCAAAACCAATCAATTCAGACGCAGTGAAATGATACTATGTGTAACCATTTATGATTTCCTTTATGATTTAATTTGAACTACGCCTGACCTGAATCCCATTTAAGAGGGGATACGTAGGCAGCCCTATGGGTTCGGTCACAATTTAATAAAATTTCCATCTTTCCCCGCTATTGGAAACTGGGGCAGAATTTTGAGGAGGACCCTCAAAATTTTGAAGTTGATTTTAGCCAGTCATTACATGCAATCGTCGGAAGAACCAGCCCAGTAAACTGAGGTAGAATTGAGGAGGACCCTAAAAATTCCGGAGCAAGAGAGGTTGCAATGCCTTGAACCGCGTTGCAGTCGTTGGATCATCTAAAAGAAAATTATTTCGATTGTATATTTACATTACGTTTTACTAAATCATGCATGACTATTATCGAAATTGCTTTGTTTAGAAATGCTACCCCCAATGAAAAAACAACGTCGAGCAGGACGAGCAAAGGCCACGGGAAGACGAACTAACCTTCCCCCTTTTTTACAAAACTCATAATTTTTCTTTGGATGCATGCACTCAATTCGCAATATCGTTAGATATATTTATGCACTCATACTTTCTCAAGAATGCAACTTCTCAGAATCATCACCTATTTACAATTGCTATTCGTACACAACATCCCAACAGCCACAATGATGCAATCAGCCATCAGCTATCATCTACCAGCTAAGAGATTTCATTACTATTCGCCTTTTATTTCTCTGCATTGCATAAGTCTACCTTTCTGCCTTTCGAGACTAAGCATTGTCTCCATTTGCATTTTCTGCATAAGGCTACCTTTCTGCCTTTCGGGACAAGCACTGTCTCCATCTGGATTTTCTGCATAAGGCTACCTTTCTGCCTTTCGATACTAAGCATTGTCTCCATCTGCATTTTATATATAAGGCTACCTTTCTGCCTTCCGAGGTTAAGCTCTACCTCCATCCTGCATCTCTTTACATTGCATAAGGCTACTCTTCTACCCTCAGAGACTAAGCTCTGTCTCCATCCGCATTCCCACATTGCATAAGGCTACTCTTATTCCTTCCGAGACTAAGATCTGTCTCCATCCTGTACGGCTGAAATATCGCCACCTCTATTTTTAAATTCTGCATCGGCTAAAATATCACCATTTCTTGTCTTGCATGGCTGAAATATCTCCTCCTTATTCCTATTGCATGGTTGAAATATCGCCACCTCTATTTTAAATTGTACACCGGCTGAAATATCATCATTTCTTATCTTGCATGGCTGAAATTTTGCCGCTTTATTCCTCTTGCATGGCTGAAATATCGCCACCTTTAATTTATGTCTTGCATCGACTAGAAGATCTCCACCTTCTGCATTTCATGGATTGAAAGATTTCCAAATTGTCCAAAGGCGTCATTGTTCAGAGGCACCAATTTCATAGCGCGAGAATGCCATACCATGGCCTGAGGACCCTACTTTATCTTTTGCATATCATTATTCAAAGGAGTCATGGTTCGGAGGCACTATTTTCATAGCTCGAGAACATCATTTCATGTCCTGCGAATCCTCTATTATACGCTTCATGGCCCAGGACGTCATGGTTCGAGGGCGTCATCCTACCCGTCCAAAGACAACATTCATGGTCCAATGGAAACTTGCATCACGTTTAAATTTATGCACAATATATGTTTCTATTGCTCACTTGCAGGTACACCGACTATCAACTGCCGTCTCAGCAGGAGCGATCCTACTCCGATTCCCACAGTCTATTAGATTTCAACCACTTTTCTTAACATAAACATCGCGTCCGTTCCTTTTTAAAATCTCCATCGGCATATTCCGTCAATGGATCCTGAACTACATATGGCCTGACTCCTGTAAGACCAAGGATATATAGGTAGCACAGGAACCAGAGCTCGGTCAAAATTCTTTACAAATCGCCTCTTTCGGTCAAAATTAGCCATCCTATTTTTACCCGATAACTCTTTCATCCTTCCCAGATAAAGAGGGGCAGCTGTTGATACCCAAATTTTTCCTAGGTATTTTTTATACTCAAAATACTTTCAAAATAACATATATATGCATATAAGAGCATACCCAAGTATTTTGGTATTTTTCCAAACTTTGAAAAGATTTTCAAGACCAAGTTATTGTCTATTTTAATACTACAAAATTCAATAATTATTTTCAAAATTGTCATTTTGGTGAATAAATTATTTTATTCTCATATTTACACCAAAATATAATTAAGGTAATTTTTTTTACATATTTTTACACATTTGTCTGGTACTTTTAAGCTAAATTACGTATAATTGCAATTATAGCCTATTTTACAATTAATGGTATTTTGTAATTATAAAATTGTTTCCAGTATTTTTAGATTAATACTTATACATTATTAATTATTTCAGTGCTTTTAATTTATTTTAAAAATTATTTTAACTATTTTATATAAAATAAAAAGGGAAAACTGACTATTTAACATTTAACCTCATTTCATTGCAATTATAGCCCATTCGGATTTCAATTTTAGCCCTCAATTTACCCAATCCTAAACCCAATTGAACCGACCCATATTTCAATTAATCAACCAGGCCCAGCTCCGATTTAATCTAAGCCGTTGATCAAATGAGATCAACAGCCCAGATATGATTTCCTTAATTAAAATCCTAACTACCCCTGTGACCCCTCATTTTTTAGATGGTCTCTCTCTCTCTCTCTCTCTCTCTCTCTCTCTCTATATATATATATATATATATATATATATATATATATATATTGACTCTCCCTCTCCCTTCTCTCTAGAACCTTCTGGTTCTCTCTTCTTCTCCGGTGAATCCCACTACCTCTCCGGCCGCCTCCAGCCTCACCTCTTTCGACCACCAGTCCCCGTGAAGCCTTACCTCGTTGATTCCTTCTATCTTTGAGACCCCAGGAGCCCCCACCATGCGATATGGTCACTGAAAGCTTCGCCTGGTTTGTCTCCAGCCTTTCTCCGATGGGTTTTTGTCCGATGGTGCTAAGAACACCATTATTGCTAGGTTTCTCTCACTTCTCAATGGTTTCTCATGAAACCCTAATCTCTACCCAACCTCTTAAATCTTTGTAGTTTTTACGATTTTTAAACTCACACCTTTGTATTTTACACTACTCTCTACTCGATCTTTATGATTGTTCAAATTTTAAACGTTTTGTTCCCCTTTTTTTAAACTAGGGTTTCTGAACCCCTTTTCAAAATCACTTTATTTTCTGATTTCGAGCGCTGACTCTTGATTCTCAGTACTATTTTTCAAATGTTTGGCTTAAGTTTGATGAAACCCTAACTTTGTATGATTGTGTTTGCATTATTTGCATGTTTGTTTGTGCATTCGTCTAGGTTATTCTCTGAGTTCCATGCTTTTTGCTTTAATCTCGTTGTTAGTGTTTCATTCCTCCACCATTTTGTGTTCTTCGCTTAAAACTTCTCTGATTGCTTACACGAGGATTTTATACTAATTATCCGAGCCCCCTTTGAGATTGTGATACTTGCTTTGAAATTGTGATTCTGCGTATTTTTCCTATAGCTTTAATTGCTTCCTTAAATTGTGGGATACTTTCCTCGATTAATACTAATTTCCTAGGTCTTCAATCTCGTTCCTTATTTTGAAAATTATTTTCCTGAATTACAGTGGTATTTTGCCCTACATATGTGCAAAAATTTGTTGATTGATTTGCCTGACCTATTTCCCTAATTAGAATGTCATGTACCTAGTCTTTATTGGATACTATATGCTACTTTGTTTCCTTATGCGATTATACCCTACTTTGTGATTTCTTTCCTTTTAAATGACTGATTATTACCGTTTGATTTGGATTCTTTAATTAAAGGGAAGTCCATATACTAATTTGACTGTGATTGATGCCAGTTCCTTAATTAAGGGACTGTTGCCTTATTGTTTACTCATATTCGGTACTATAAATACTCTCCATTCTCTTTTGCAAACACACAACAATCTTCTGACTTACACACACCACCGAATACTTTCAAAATCTGCATTCTCTCTTGCTCTTTTGCTCTATTGTTGTTCTCTGCTCCTGCTTATTATCGGTCGGCTAAAAGCCAAGGCCAATATAGTGTTACTACTTTGTCTTTGCATCCTGCTTTTGCTCTTTTACTGGTATGTCTTCTATTTGATTTACAGTTTCCAAAACAACATGTTTTTATGTGTATTACACTTTCTCTTGTTTCTTTTATGCTTCTGTTTATGGTTCTGCTGTTCTTATTGCAACTAGCATGCCTCTATGTAAGTTCATTGATGTGACTATCTTTCCTTTAATCCAGCATGCCTAGTACTTCCCTTATTTGCTTAATGCATTTTCTTCCCTACCCCTAACCCCAATACATTATCAGCATGTAATCTTGAACCTTTTGGGATGAAATATGTTGTGACTATTTAAGTTCTGAAATGCTCTTATATGTGAACTACTCGTCCCCTTGTCCCCTATCCCCTGTTTGTGTTTGCTTCCCTGAACTATGTGTGATATTCTAGTTCTGAGATTGTCTTACTCACCTTCTTACAAGAACTATCACACTCCTTTATTGTTTTCTTTCAAGAACTGATTCTATATGGATCATTTTTTAAAATTATTTTCTTTTCTCGACTCAATTTCTTTAAAACTCTAGCACACACTCTCACTACTCTTAGAAAATAGGTTCTGCCCCCTTTCATGTAAGCATTGCTTTGGGTATCTCTGAATACCCACTGAACTTTGATGCACAAGGCTGGT
The DNA here is from genome assembly GCA_026770625.1 of Nicotiana glauca. Taxonomy (NCBI): domain Eukaryota; kingdom Viridiplantae; phylum Streptophyta; class Magnoliopsida; order Solanales; family Solanaceae; genus Nicotiana; species Nicotiana glauca. Next base: position 53,833 of record MU735154.1, read on the forward strand.
AATTCCACACTACACTTGTTCAACATTTTGGTAAATGTTTGGGTGTTGGTATTGGCCAGGGACCCAATGGGGCCCTAGGGAGCTTTGTCGTACCCAAACCATGACTGTGAAACTTGAAAGAAGTGAGGTTGGAAGATTGGGCCTGATTGAAGGCTCCCTATAGAGTAACTTCTTATATTATTCTTTACTAATGTAATTCAGCTATCTTGGTTTGTAATAACTTGTAAACAACTGACTGGGGTTATAGTGAAATTGGGAGGGGGTATGCATGCTTAGTTTAAGTAATGGATAGAAAACATGCTTATAGGGTTTTACTTACTTATTTGTGCAATAGATATCATATATAGGACATGCATCTCATACAATTACATATCATATTTTAGGCTATTTACTTTCAGCCTGTTATCATACTCATTTCGTAAACATGATCCATTAATAACCAACAAGTAATTGTCATAAAACTATTGATGCATTCTTACTAGCATTTAGAGACCATGTTTTAGGACTTTTATGTGCATTAGACACCATGTTACTTAGGATTTTTATTTTTGTCTAAGTTGCAATTTGCTGAACGCCTCACCAGTATGTTTAATCTAATAATACAAGTTTGGTTAACTGTGTCCTTTTAAAACTGGGATTAATATGCATGTTCACCTTTAAGACAAGTATGCAATACATACTACGCCTAGGCAAGCTTTAGGCCTAATAAAATCGATTAATCATGTTTTACCAGTTTCAGACTACTCAGCCTCTTTTAAACTTCTGAACTCTACTCCTCGTTTGCCTCTATGAAGTTTACTATGTTTCTATTAAAACTCCCGTCCCATTTTGAATCGTGCATCTGTTCTATCATGTTTTCTACTGGGTTATTTTTCTTGTCTGGAATCGTGTTATTCTCTATTTATTCTACGCCTTGTCAAGTTACTGCATCTTTAATACCACTACTATATTTTCAAAGTGTGTTTTAACAAGTTTATCTATACTTTTACTAATTCTTAAATTGTTGTATACTTACTGGCGTCTTTAGTTATACTTCTGAAAATTGAACATTCTTCGGGTCACTCAGTTTTAATTAAACCTTCTGCTTTCACTAAAACTTACCTTTTTTCGACATTCCTGCTTTTTAAGCTATTGTCTTTGAGACCTTAAATGTGTTAAGAGACATGATAACTACATGCTTACTTGTGGAGGGATTTGTGAGCCTCTTATTTGCCTTTGTATGTTCCCTTTATGTGTAGTCCTACTTATTATGAATGTCGTCTAGCATTTTGTCCTTTAAACCTAAAGGTTAAGCCTAGTCCTTACCCTATAGTAATAGTGGTCCTAAATACCCTCTAGGACTTATAGGATGGGACAAATAATAGCACACAATAAGCATTTGTAACCAATTCACCCTTTAATAACCTTTACGGGGTGGGAAGGGTAGAATATGGAGACCGATGCGCTAATATCACGTGAGACCCCTCTTTGAGGTGTGATTGCTGGGTACTGCATTGAAGTGATCCATATTAATCATAAACCTAGGATCCCCTTCCCTTTATTTGCTTTATCTCTTCTTGTAAAAAACTTTAAAATGTTTTTTTTAATTTTGCCTTCTCTACTCACTTTCATAAGTTTCAACCTAATTGCAATGTTGTATTCAAGTCCTTGTTTGAGCCTTGATTGTTTACTTGTAAAGTCACAATTGTAACATGGCCGGGACCACACTAGTGGATCTTTAGGGGTGCCTAACACCTTCCCCTCGAGAAAATTTCTAACCCTTACCCATGCTCTGGTTTCTCCGACTCAAATCCTTCTTAAAGTGCCCTAATTCACTATAATCATTAGGTGGAGACTCTCCAATTCCAAAACCCAATTCTCGAAAGGGAATAGAGTTGTCCTCCTAAATGTCGTTAACCTGATTTCGCCTTAGAAAAAGGGGCGTCGACAGAGATCCCAAGCCCGAGAAATAAATTTTTAAAGAAATTTATTTTCTAGAAATTTCTATGAGTTTTGGAAACGAAATGCATTTAGAATTTGATGGTATTGGGCCCGTATTTTGGTTCCGGAGCCCAGTCAAGTCTTATATGTGAAATAACATAAGTCTGTGAAATTTGGTAAATATTGATACCCAATTTTTTCCTATGTATTTTTTATACTCAAAATGCTTTCAAAATAGCATATGTATGCATCTATAAGAATGCCCAAGAGTTTTGATATTTTTCCCTAATTTTTAACATTTTTAAAATCAATTTATTATCTATTTCTAGCAGTACAAAATCCAATAATTGCTTCCAAGATTATAATTTTGGGAATAATTTATTTATATTCTCTTATTTATACCAAAATATAATTAAGGTAATTTTTGCATATTTTATAAATTCATTTGGCATTTTTAAAATTATTTTCCATTTGATTGCAATTATAGCCTACTTTAGAATTAATAATATTTTACAATTACAGAATCATTCCCAGTATTTTTAGATTGTTGATTATATATAATTAATTAATTCATAGTTTTTTAATTTGTTTTTAAAATCAGTTTAATTATTTTATAAAAAATTAAAAAGAGAGAAATTGGTTATTTAATACATCGCCATTTCCAATTGCAATTGTAGCCTCAATCGACCCCAATTCCACCCCAATATTAAACGACCCAATTTTGATTTTGACCCAACCCCTTAGCTCTATTTCTTAAACTCGTCAGGTTCTCTTTAAATTATGGTCGTTGATCGTTTTGATCAAAGGTTGTAACCCGTTCTTTCCTTTTTTAATATCCTAAACCCTTTAAGCCTAACTCATTTGCACAAAGATGCCACCTCTAAATTCTCTTCATCTCCCAAAAACCTCTCTAGCCCTTCGAAACCCTAACCCTATTCCACCGATCTTCGTCTCACTTCCACCGAAATCCACGGCACCCCTGGTCATGGATGGCCTGTGCTCCCTCTCCCTCACTATTAGCTTGAGTTACTCAAAGTTTAGAGGCCTGACTTCCATGGTTTCCTTTAGATCTGTCTCAGATCTGCAAGATCTATGGCCTCTACAGCCATTTTTCAGCGTGTTCAAGGCAATATGAGTCTCTTCGACTCATGATCCGACTTTCCTCAAGACCTTCTCATTCTAGGGTCTTCTCTGCCATTTTTAAGACTTCTAAGCTTCTATAATCCTTCATTTCTTTTGGATATGTGTCATGCTTGGTCCTTACTTGATGTTTTAAGGGTTTTCCCCAAAGTTTCTTTCTCAAAACCGTTCAAATCCGATTTTTAGGGTTTCTGGAAAAAAATTCTTTAAATATTTTCTGACTCTTTTGCTCTCTCTTATGTGTATTTATACTCTCTTGTCTATTTCTTATTATGCTCAAGTTGGTTTTCTTATTTCGATTTTGCAATATCTTTTTGTTGTTCCTTGTTCACATGTTAACTAGGTTGTTTGTCCTTTACTCTTTGCTATGTGTTCATGCTCTTTGACTTTGTTTCTCTTTACCGAGTTTTGTTGGTATTCCTGCTAAGTATTGCTCTTACCTACTTTGTTTAAACTTCTAAGACCTGTTTGGAATTCCAAGATTTTCTCAAGCATGCCTTTGAATCAATGCGTTTGCTATCACGTATATTAGCCCCTCTCAATAATTTCTCACCTCTGATTCTATTTGAAACCCTAAAATTTGGGGGTTTCTCTTTGGGTAGATGGCACTAGGGTTTCACTTTGGAACCCTAGGTTTCTAGACTCACGGTGAGTCTATAATCGAACTCAAATCCTACATGCTTGTGGTTCTGAAACTTTCATTATTAGACTCTTCTTTTGTTTAAACTGTATGCTTTATATATGAGAAAAAAACTTCCCTTTCAAAAGATTTCACCAAGAATTGATTTTGAAATCTCTTTAATCATGCTAGTGATTCATCACTGATTTCTTTCGATTGAATCCCTTTTATCCTATTGGCTGTTTATTTTGATCATTTTGCGTGTAAAATCCCATACTTGGGGTGTTTTCCTTAAATGCATGGTCTTGTGTATCTCTTATGTGACTCTGTACCAACATTTGAATCATTTCCATATCTATATGGCTCTTTCCTTAATTACTTAAGGTTCTCTGTGATCACAATTGGATCTGGGATCCTTTTTGATTGATTTTCAAACCAATACCTTATTTTCACTCTATATAGACACTACTATTCCATCTTCCCTTGATTACCAACTATGTACTTGACCTTATTTGTGCACTATAGGGTTTCCTTACCCTAATCAGCCTTAGTAAACTAATTTTTCTTTGTTATTCCATCTTCACTAGACATTTGAACTAGACCCCTTAATTAAAGGAGTCTAGTTGTCGTAATTAATACTAATTGATTGGTTTCCATGTTTGTACACCCTTTGTTTGCATTGCTTGTTTTAAAAAACTATTTAAGGACCTAGTCCTCACTCTTTATCACATCATTAGAAAAACACAAAACGACACTCACACATTGATACACACTTTCTTGCAATACTGTCTTCTAATAGATCTTTTTGGAACTACTGTTCATAACTTGGCTCTTTCAAGGCTACTTTTGCTTACTTATTTTCTCTGAAAATGGTATGTCTTTTATTTAAATCTTCTGCCTCACCCCTTATGTGTTTACTTTACAGTTTCAAACTTCTTGTTTACTTTACTGCTCATGTCCTATAATTTGTGCTAAATATTTTCCTTCTTTGCTTCTGTTTCTGTTATGAATCCCCTACCCCTATTCCTTTCTATGTGGTGAGTTAAGCCTTTGGTCTGACAGTATTCTAATTATTGCCCCGACCATGGCTTGATCCACAATGGATCCTAACTCACAATGCTTGACTAGTAGGCTGGTCAGGGGTGTGCCAGCATCCCAATTGCTGGGTATGACCACCAGCCTGCCATGTCCCTCTTTGGTTACCTTCCCCTTGTGAACTTACACTTATTCTTAGACTCTTAAGTTCTTCCTCTCTCTTATGAGCCTTGCTTTGGGACCTTGAGTTCCCTTTGAACTTGGACATTTGAGGGCTGGCATTTCCACACTACACTGTGTTTTTTTATTATACAATATGTTTGGGGTGTAAGCACTGCCCTGAATCCCTTTAAGGCTCATGGGAACTCTGACACACCCCAAATATGGGAAAGTCTTTTGGAAATCTGATCCTGGAAGTTGGTTTATCTCACATTATTGGACTTCGAGTCGGGTTTAGGCTGATTAGATGTAGCTAGAGTATTCTGATGTAATTTTCACTTTCTCCCTCTTTCTAATTCATTCAAGTTGTAATAATTTATAATAACTATGGGGTATATATTAAAATGGGGGGAGGGTTACTTATTGTATACACAAGGGTAGATATCATGCTCATTAGGTATTACTTTCTGCAAATCATGTCAAGTTCTGCATTTTCCAATACTTTTCATATAGAGATCCTGCCTTAGATTCTGCATTTTTCATAAAAAAATCTGTTTTGGATTCTGCATATATTTCATATAGAAAACCTACCTATAGAACTTCATAATTTCTGCACTTAGAAAACCTGGCTATAGGACCTTTACAACTCTGCATTTTGCATTAGAAAATCTTCCTATAGAACCTTTTATAATTCTGCATTTCAGCATCTAGAAAGCATGCCTATAGGTCTTTCGGTACTTCTGCATGTATACGCCACTAGGCAAACAACTTTAGGCTTAATAATAACCAATTAATTTAGATATCATGTCTATAGTATTATTGCAACTGTTAAAGTCAATGACGCTTAGAAATCATGCCTATAGGATCAAATTAATTGAATCAGCCTCGTTTTGAATCTAAAACCAGTTTTAAAATCTACATATCCCTTTTCTAAAATCAGTAAATTTTTCCTTAAAATTATTATACTTCTACATTGTTAGATATCCTGCCTATAAGTTTCACCTAGGCAAGCCAGTAGGTAATTGATTAATTGTATTAGTTTTGATAACTACATCTAGTCAGGGCTAATTCGGACTCCTCATCTGGAAAATATTTGATAAATCAGCTTGTCCTATATTTTGCTTAATTAAAGACCTAATCAGTATTTGCAAGTCATGCTAAATAATTTGCTATTTTGAATGAGGAGGCCTATTTGAGCCTTAACTACTATTTGCTTCCCTTTTAGATGATATTTGTTATTGCCTGTCGCCTAGCTTTTTATACTTTTGAAATTCTGAAAATCCCCAACTCCCTCCCCTTTAGGACTAGTAGTCTCAATGCCTCCAAGATTGATAGGATTGGGGTAGGTAATAACATGCAATAAGTAACGATACCATTCCATGCTTTAATAGCTTAACGGGGTGGGAAGAGTAGATATGGATATGATGACCAGTGCGCTAATATCACATGCGACCCTTCTTCTGAGGAGTGATTGCTAGTTATTGCATTGATGTTGTCCATATTAATCATAAACCTAGGACCTCCCTCTTTCTATTTTCTTTCATCTATCTTTGTAGAATTATGCAAATCTTTTCAAAAAATTTCTGCCCTTTTTACCTTTCTCAAGTTTCGATTTACTTGAAATATTGTATTTGAATCTTTCTATTTGAGCCTTTAATTTCCTACTTGATTATGTGAAGTCACAATATTACATGGTCGGGAACCACACTAGTGGATCTTGAGGGGTGCCTAACACCTTCCCCTCGAGATAATTTCTAGCCCTTACCTAAACTCTGGTTCTTCAAACTCAAACCCTATTAGTGTCCTAATGTACTTTAATCATTAGGTGGCGACTCTTCAATCAAAACCCAATTCCCAAAAGGGAACGAGTTGTCCTCCCAAATGTCATAAACCCGATTTCGACCATAGAAAAAGGGGACGCGATAGCATGGCGACTCTGCTGGGGAATTTCTTTAGGCTTTTACCATTTCATGTTAATTGTGACTTTACTTCTTCATTATTGCTTTTATTTAAGGTCTTTATCCCTCTTCTACTTCGAAACTGACTTGGATTTTATTTTTTTCTTTAATGCTTTCTTTTACCGCTTTCCTTTAATATTGTTGTAATTACGAGCAATTATTGTAATCATTACTTTATGAACGTGGAAATACGTGACAACTTGCTTCATTCTTGTAATTGCATCTTCAAAATCATAATCCACTCGTGCCAAACAAATACAATAGCAACACTTATAATGAGTGGTTGCTCCCTTCTGATATTATCACCCCCTAAATTTAGCAAAGGCATATTTGCGGTAAAACCAGTCAATCAGCGGTACGGTCGACTATTCCGTGCCTTTCCCTTTTGAGTTGTTTGCTCAAGGGTACCGTTCTAATACCCCATAGAAACCTTACTCTATTTAACTGTGCATGCATCATTGTCAAACCTACCCGAGTCAGTTATGGTATCCACATAATCACTCTTTAAGATAGCCTTGTCCAAAGTCCACTGGGTTTCCTTGAAACCCAAACGGATGCCACCATATTCTATGCATTTATTTGGAGAATTAAATGTGTTTATGCTAATTATTGGTTTAAATAGTCGAGTCCGGTGGGTGAGGGTCTAACACTTTGTTTTGAAAAAAATGAGGCACGAAGTCCCCAGATTCGGCATGGTAACCAACATTCACCCAAGGTTGCTGAGCTGGTGGGAAGACTTTCACTCTAGTGATCAGACTCTCGTCCGCAAATATTTTGGACATTTCCCTTCTCCTTTGAAAATCCAACCCGACAACAAAATCATAGGGGCTGCAACTTTATTCTACGATAGCGACAAATCTGTGTTTCACTTCAGGGACCTTGAAATGACACCATTGCTCGAGGAAATAGGAGGTTAGCTGGTATTCCTTGGGAGACTCCGGGTTTGCTTATGCTAGAAAATCGTAAGGGTAAGGGTTTGCTCAAGATAATGGGACTAAAGAAAAAACCAGACTTGACCTGTTTGAAGGACTCTTACATTCCTTTCGACTATCTGTATGAGAGGTACGACCATAACAAGTCCTACTGCACTTACCCAAATGAATTTGCCCTCACCTCATTCGGACATATCCATAGAAGGGTCTTCGTATTTTTGTTCTGCTTTTTGGGGATGACAGTATTTCCTATGAAGAAGACTAGGATCCATACCACACTAACCATGATCACCAAGACTCTAATGGAATGGATTGGCGGGCAGTCTTTCAGCATAGTACCAATGATTATCTCGGAGATATACCGAGCCCTAAAAAATAGTCAACAAGGAGCCAATTGATCGCTACCAACTCGACCTTACAAAATAAGAGGAAGAGCGGGTGCTACAACTTTTACCCGAATAGTGGTATCGGGGTCGATTTTTCCACAGAGAGCTTGGAGTGGAGCTGTGTATCTGTCTAGACTAAGAATGCGTTTGTGCTTCTAATTGCACTCCTAACATTTTTGGGTTTTCTTTTATCAACTACTATTATCAAATAAGGATTAAGACTAAATTATGCTAAGAGAGATTTTCTAAGTTGTAATTAAGATAGAGAAAGGCACTAAGGTCATGGCATCATCTAGGTAGTTAACTAACGGGTAGAAACTACTAATAATAGATTGACATATTTGGGATCAATGTTATAACCGTTGCACAATTGTACCCACTCTCACACCTCTCGGTAGAGAGATCGATTTTGCCCAATTGACTCTCTAGAGACTAATTGGGTAGGCCAATTAGACCAAGCAACTAGGGTTCAAGTAGGGTGATTACTCTCTCGAGATTTAACCCGCTAATTGGGACTACCATTTCTCATGGGTCCATGCCAATTCCTTATTGGGTCAACTTTGGGGTCATAGACTCTCTGTCTCAAGAAGAGTCAAAACCCACTAAGCTAGAATCAGTGTTTGCAACCACTAATCCTTAATTAAAGCATAAAATTAACAAAAATAACAAACACCCAATATCAATCTATCATTAGGAAGTAATACCCATCAATTACCCATACTAGGTTGAGCCATAACCCTAGCTAATGGGTTTAGCTAGACATAATTGAAGAAGAAATGGATGAAGAACTAAGCATATTAATTAATTGCTAAAGTTAAACTACAAGAATCTATGGAGGAATTATTGTTAAAATGCCCAAAATAGGCTAAAAATGGTTCTCACGAGCATAGCTCTTGTTCAGAATATAAAGCTTGACCTAAAAGTGGTAAAATGTCCTATTTATATCGGGCTGGAAAAACTGGACAAAAATACCCCTGCGGGGTCAGCGCGGACCGCGCAAAAAGGTAGCGGGGCCGCGTTGGCTCTTGGACTTGTAAATATCTCCTCTCTGAAGTTGGGAGCGTGGACCGCACAGTAATGTAGAGAGGCCGCAGTAGAAGACGGGCGTGGACCGCATATAAATGGAGCGTGACTGCGTGGCAGGACTTGGGCAAAACACCATCTCTCTGAATCTCATCCACGCGGACTGCACTGATTTGTAGCGCGGCCGCGTAGGACTTTTCCTTGAAATTGTAGGTCTATGAACTTTAGTGGCGCGGACTGCATAGAAATGGAGCGCAGCCGCGCAGAATGCCGTTGAAATGAACTAGTCTCCGAATGTCCTAGCGCGGCCGCATGGCAAATCAGTGCGGTCCGTTCTAGGTCTTCTTGTTCCCCACTTCACTTAGTCTTTGACACTTGGCAGGTTTCACTCCGTTTTGAGCTGATCTTTAACATTTGTCATCTTGTCACTCAAACCTGTAATCAAGCTCAACTTGTAAGCATTTTGTGACTATTTTGTGGAAATTCATAACAAAAGCAATTGCAAGTAGGGGTATAATCATGTTAAAATCCTAACTTATCAACTCCCCCAAACTTAAACCTTTGCTTGTCCTCAAGCAAACAAAATAAGACCCGCGCTTAAAAAGGCATTCCAAGAATTTCCAGCCATCCTAAAGTAACCTCAACAAGCATCAATTGGGACTAACAATTGCCCTCAATACGAATGCATCATTAACACATTTTAAGCTTTTGAAAACTATGGATCAAGTGTGAGACAAGAGCATCAAGGGTTGACTTATTTCATCAAGAGCTTTTCTCAAATACCTTTGTCATTGTGGGACCCAAACTCACACATCCTCAACTCTCCCTAAGCGAACCTCACCTTTTAGAGTAATGACACACAAACCGAGGTTGATGGACTTTTCGCTCATTTCTCTCACAAAGAAGGTCACAAGTCCGGCTCTAGGTACCATATGCTTGCCCCTTATGTAAGTATCCACTAATGTAGGTTCCGTTCAACTCAAGATCATATAGGGCTTTTGTGGAGTCATTGTAAAGGCTTTTGGGTAAGGGTAGGATATGTTTTTATTCAAGTGGGTTCAATCTTCCCTTAAGCACTTCTTTTGTTTCATTTTGGCATACTTTCTTGACTCATTAGAGTATTCACTTCTTTTTCAAGGGGTTAGAGAGACACATTGTCACTCTTTCTTATGCAATTCAACACATTTCTCCTTTTTCTACTTTTTCCACATCCTTTTTCACTTTTGTTTTCTTTGAATCCCCTTTTTGTTCTTATTCACATTGGTCTTTCTTTTTGTCTTTTCTTTTCTTTCTTTTTCATTGCCTTCCTTTTCTTTTGCTTTTGTACCTTTTACCACATTGTTTCCTTCCTTGCCTCTCCCCCCAAACTTAGACATTTGTCATATACTCAAGGGAAGATTGGGTGCCAAGAGAGGGTCTCATTAAAAACGGGTATAGGCTTGTAGCTTTGGTTCTTGAAAGAAAAAAGTTTAAGGCTCAAAAGGGGTTAACTAGGGAATCATTTCATTGGTAGGCTATGGAATTGTTCAACTTAGCATTTGGATCAAGGAGAGCCTATAATCACTTCTCAAGTTAAATTCCACCTAGGATTTTGCCTCAACAAACATTCGGGTCAAGTTCTAGACCATTGGCATAGGACTTAGACTCACAATTCGAATTCTCACCACACACACTCAAGGATTGCTAAAGACATCGAGTCGAGATCCCACAACGACCTTAATTACGATTCAAGCGCACAATGGTCCAACACGACCACATGATGATTGTTTGGTCAATACAAGAGTCTCAAGGCCACGACTTTCACCATCATAAACACAACATTATGTCTTTGACATGGGATCAAAGGCAAATGTGTTAGGACCAAGTGAAGCTTGCCTGAGGCACCCTTAACTACGAAATATCGAAATCAAAAGAAGAAAAATAAAAAATGGACTCAAACCCTTAAGAAGGCTGTCACGCCATCTATCATTGGGAGGAGCTACTCGGTTCGCACAACACTCTACCCTTGGAAAGAACCATGGCATTAAGAAAACCAAGGGCTTATTGAAAACGTCAAAACCAAAATGAAAACGATTTAACAAAAATAGGAAAACCGAATGAATATGTACAATGGGGAGGAGAGTCTACAACGGGGATGAATATATACATAAAGTAGAGAAGTAGCCAAAATGAGAAGTTATATACATGCCAACTATCAAATCTAATAACATAAACTAAAAATAAAATATATACAATCATCCAAGTGTATCAAAAAATAAAAATAGTAGGGCGCACCCCCATGAATAAGAGCTGGCATTATCCCCATTGCCAACTACCAAAATAAGCATAAAACAGATAAAGGATATAGAGTGGATCCCTAAGCCTGATCCATCTGCATAGGCTGCTCAGTGGTCCCCTGGTTCTCTGTACTAGCGGGAACCTCAGACTGGTTCCTGGCTGGCTGCTGCTCTGTTGCTGGGACAGGGGCTGGGTCATGGACCGGCTGAAAATCTGGTGCAACACTGGAGGGACCTTCCTGAACATGTGCTACCTCGATCACTACACCCTCAGTGCTAGGAAGCTTCCTCTTCTTCCTTGGGTGCCTAGGCTCGTCCTCCTGTTGTGGTTGTGGTGTTGCTAGATCAAGGGTTGAATCCCCAAATAGCAAGTCTAAAGGCATCTGGTCTGCCAATAGCTTGTCAATGTCAGCTCGAAGCTTCTTTACCGACTCCTTTGACGCCCTTGACTTTCTCATCTTCTTATGATCCTTGGCAATCTCCTTCAAAGCCTTACCATGTGAATCTACCACCTTAGTCAAGGTGTCCTGAGTCTATAAAATCTTCTCTTGGTTGGCCAGGAGCTTCTTCAATATCTCCTCAATTGTATGAGGAATCTGAATAGTGGATGGTGTTGACTGGGCCTCAACTGTAGTAGCCAAGGTGGACAACTTGGATGTCGCAGTTGACATCCAGTTATTCAGACTGGCTAAAGACTGACTGAGCTGGTGGGTAGTGAACTGATGAGTCGTTGATGAAGGGACTACCGGGTCAGCTGAAGTAGAAGGGCCAGCTACAGAAGAAGGAGTCGGGGCCAAGGTCTCACCGGCAGTAGTAGCGGGAATGGTGGATGCCAAATAGAAATCTCTACCATAACTGGCTCCTCAGACTGTCCAGGTGGGGTAGAGGTGGGTGGTTGATACTTTTTGGGCTTTGGGTTGTCGGAACCCAACTGGATATACCACGAATAAGGGCCCACCGGTTTTGACTTGACATCAAAGCGTTTTTTTCTTTACCTCCAAATCCCTAAAGTACATGGACAGGGTGTGAGGGAAGGGGTAGTTTGTGTTGGTCTCCTATTCGACCGCAGAGATCACTCTCGAGATGATGTTACCCACATTGAGAAGAATCCCGGCCATGATATATGCCACGAGAATAGCCCGAGCAAGAGGAACTGAGTGATCATGTGTGGAAGGATCAAGTCTACTACAAACAAACGTCAACCAACCCTTGGCTTCAAAATTGAATGTGTTCTGTATAATCTTCTTCCTTGCCTTCAACTATATTGGAGCAGTGCCCGGGGCTGCCAAGTACTCAGCCAACCAAGGACGCACCACCTCACCCATTGCTAGCTTCGCTAAGTATTCTGATTCATCCTCCTCCTTGAACCCCAAGTAATCATTCAAGGACTTCCCATCAAAAACCACCATTTTATCTCGCACCTTCATCACCTTTGTGTCCTTAACTACATGAGAGACATTGCAATAGAACTCTTTTACCATATGCTCTTTGGCATCAATACATCTCTCGTTGAAGAAGCTCCACCCATCTCTAGTACGAAATTTCTCTTGCACCTTTGGGTTGAGAGGTACAAGATCATTGTCAATGAATGTTCTTTCCGGTATCAACTTCCGCACGGGCCACCACTCTCTAAATTTGTGGAATTCCAACTCACTAACAAATCTGTCTGCCAAGGCTTCATGTTTTCTAGTTAGATCAACTCCCCCGACTTGAGGCTCACCCCCCTCACCATATACCGCACTCTCCCCAGATAATGAAGTTGTGGGGGAGGTGGAGTATTGTTCATTACTTCTTGATATGGACTCATCAGATGAATCTGAGTCTACGTTGACCGGTCTTTTGGAGGAGGGTGAAGGTGAAGGGATATCATGTAATTGAAGTGGGTCAGTAATGTGAGTGGGGGCTAATTTTGAGGCGATGCTCCTGGATGCTGCATACTCACTCCCCGAAGAGTGAGAGGAAGCTCTATCGGCAACCCGTATCAGCTTACGGGTCTTTTTAATTCTTTCCCGAACCTTGGGAGTGAGTTTAACAATTCTCTTTCCCTTACCCCCACAGGAGGAACCACTTCTCCCGGGTAGTTGTGGTTGTTTACCTCCTCGTTTTTTAACCATGATCTGCAAAAAATACACGTCTAACATTGTTAGTTTAAGAACATGTAGTGAATTGGATGAAATAGTTGATTTCATGATACAGAAACAGTGGAGCAGAACGAGGGGCGTGGATCGCACAAAAGAGTCACGCGGTCCCTACTCAAGTAACCATATTGGAATTCATGCCCGGTGTTCAAAACTAACACAAAAGAAATCTAACCTAATAATTAAACCTAAGAAAAATGTGAAGAAAGAAGAAGCTATACTACTGGGACATGAATAAAATTAAAATTAACACTTAAGTAATGATCAATGTGAGAATGTTACCAGGAGTATGAAGATTTAGCTATTGATGCAAGCATAAGGGCACGTCTCAGATGAACAGTAAATTTTTTTTTTTTGGCTCAGGAGATCGATTTTGCGAAAAGTTTTAACTGAAGCCCTAATGCCCTATTTATAGAAAAGACTATGGGACCCATCACTCACCTACTAGCGCGGCCACACAAAAAGGGCCGTGGACCGCGCTGGATTTAAAGCCTTTGTATTGAACTGAGCTTCCCACGCGGACCGCACTGTTTTGTTACGCGGCCACATGGCAAACTTTAGAGAACATGAATATTTGGGTCCTACCAGCGTGGACCTCACAAAAGTGCTATACAGCCGTGCTAGTAACTTCAGATTCTTACACCTTATTGCACCAGCCCGCGCGGGCCACATTGCTTTGTAGCGCGGCCGCGTTGGCAAACTTCAAAGACCTGACATTTTGTGCTTTTGTTCTACACTGGTTTAACATTATCCCTGCAACATCTCACAAACCATTAGCTCAAAAATCCTAATCTACAAAGAAAATCAAAGAAATAGAAAAAGACATGGGTTGCCTCCCAAGAAGCGCCTGATTTAACTTCGCGGCACGACGCATGTTACCATTATATCACTTCAAATGAATGAGTGCCACCATGTGGCTGTCATCAAGCTTTCCCAAATAGTGCTTGACATGATGCCCATTGACCCGGAATACTTCACCATTCTTGTTTTTGAGATCAAGAGCACCAAAAGGAATCACAAATACCACTTCAAAAGGACCACTCCATTTAGATTTGAGCTTCCCTGAAAATAACCTTAACCGGGAATTGAAAAGAAGAACCATGTTGCCCACCTTGAATTCTTTACCCCTAGCATACTTGTCGTGAAGGTACTTCATCTTGTCCTTATACAAGGATGAGCTGGAGTAGGCATGAAATCTAAACTCATCAAGTTCATTCAGTTGATCCACTCGGAGGTTGGCTGTAACATCCCATTCCAAGGTCAACTTCCTCAACGCCCACATAGCCTTGTGTTCTAATTCCACCGGAAGATGGTAAGCCTTACCAAACACCAACCGATATGGAGACATACCAATCGGAGTCTTGTAAGCCGTCCGATAAGCCCAAAGAGCATCATCCAATTTCTTCGACCAATCGGTCCTATTAGCATTTACCGTTTTGGACAAAATACTCTTTATTTCCAATTTGAGACTTTCACTTGACCGCTAGCTTGTGGATGATAGGGGGTGGTCACTTTGTGGTTAACTCCATATTTAGCAAGCAATGAGTCGAAAGCCTTGTTGCAAAAACGGGACCCCCATCACTAATGATAGCACCAGGGCTTCCACACCTAGTGAACATACTATTTTTCAAGAACACCACGACACTTCGGGCTTCATTGTTGGGAAGAGCCATGGCTTCAACCCACTTTGAAATATAGTCCACCACCATAAGAATATACGTGTTCCCGCAAGAGCTCACGAACGGGCCCATGAAATCAATGCCCCAAACATAAAAAATCTCCACCTCCAGAATTGTGTTGAGAAACATTTCATCCCTTTATGAAATCCCGTCGGCTCTTTGGCATGCATCACATCTCTTCACCAAGTCACTAGCATCTTTAAACAACGTCGTCCAATAGAAGCCGCAACTCAAAACCTTTGACGTCGTCCTCCCCCCCCCCCCCCAATGATGGCCACACTATAAGGAGAAGAGTGATAAGCCTCAAATATGTTCATTTGTTCACTTTCCGGTACACATCTTCTTATCACCCCGTCCGTACAAATTTTAAACAAATACGAATCATCCCAATAAAAATCCAAGCTATCCCACCTGAGTTTCTTCCTTTGGTTGGAAGAGAGCTCACACGGGACATTACCAGTCACAATGAAGTTGGCGATGTCGGTGAACCAAGGTATGTCACAGATAGAAACGGAAAGAAGCTTCTCGTCGGGGAACGTATCATTTATCTCAAACCAATTGCTTGGTCTCCCCTCTTCTTCTAGCTGGGACAAATGGTCCGCAACTTGATTCTCGCTTCCCTTCCTATCCACAATCTCTAGATCAAATTCCTGAAGGAGTAGCACCCATCTCATCAACCTTGCCTTTGAATCCTTATTTGTCATCAAATGCAGGAGGGTTGCATGGTCCGTGTGTATGATCACCTTCGCCCCCATAAGATAAGGTCGAAATTTCTCCATCGCAAATACAATAGCCAATAGTTCTTTTTCCGTCACCGTGTAGTTTCTTTGGGCCTCATTCATCATTTTTCTAGCATAATACACAGGATGAAACATTTTTTTGATTCTTTGGCCTAGCACCATACCTACCGCCACATCACTCGCATCGCACATATGTTCAAAGGGCAATTCCCAATTAGGTATGGTGATGATAGGAGTTGTGGTCAACTTGTGTTTCAAAAGCTCAAAATACTCCATGCACTTCTCATCAAAGACAAACTTGACATCCTTTTCCAACAATTTGCAAAGTGGGTTCACAATTTTTGAGAAGTCTTTAATGAATCGCCGGTAGAACCCGGCGTGACCAAGAAAACTCCTCACCCATTTGACAGAAGTAGGGGGAGTGAGCCTTGAGATAACCTTAATTTTTTCCTTATTGACTTCAATTCCATGTTTTGAGATTTTGTGACCCAATACAATACCTTCTTGCACCATAAAGTGACATTTCTCCCAGCTGAGCACAAAATTGGTTTCTTCACATCTTTTCAACACCCTATCCAAGTTCATTAGACATTCCTGAAATGAATCCCCTACCACGCTGAAATCGTCCATGAAGACCTCCAATATATCCTCCACCATGTCAGTGAAAATTGACATCATACACCTTTGGAAGGCCGCCGGGGCATTACAAAGTCCAAATGGCATTCTCGATAAAGCGAATGTGCCATATGGACATGTAAAGGTTGTCTTCTCCTAGTCCTCCGGGGCAATGAGAATTTGATTGTACCCCGAGTAGCCATCTAGAAAATAATAAAAAGCCCGGCCCGCGAGACGATCGAGCATTTGGTCCAAGAATGGTAGTGGGAAATGATCTTTTCTTATTACCTTGTTAAGCTTTCTATAGTCCATACACACTCTCCAGCCCATAACCTTCTGAGAAGGAATCAACTCATTGTTGGCATTAGTGACGACTGTCACTCCACCATTCTTTGGCATACATTGGACCGAAGAGGTCCATGAACTATCTGATATTGGGTAAACCACAACTTGTATTGGCGAAGTTAGTATTTTGGCGAATCTCGATTGATAGGTGAGATTTACCGGTGGCTCCTCAATGGATGGCTTGGTTGGAGGAGCTTTGCAATTCTCTATATCCAAAGATAGCTTACTAGGCTCATATGAATATGAACCCATGCCATGCCATGCATTCACGCACTCCACTCTTCCGGCATCATCATTGACATCCATGTTAAGAAGCACGGCCTGAAGAGGATCTTCAACATTCATCAATGCACTTGTGTCATCCACTATCACGGCTGTGACAATGTCCACAAATGAACAAACCTCTGTGCTATTGGGTTGCCTCATTGATTTGCATACATGAAATACCACTTTCTCATCATCCACACGGAATGTCAACTCCTCAGCTTCAACATCTACCAATGCCTTCCCTGTAGCTAGGAAAGGTCTTCCAAGAATGATTGGCACCTCAAAATCCTCCCTCGCAGTCCAATATCATAAAATCCGTCGGCAATATGAACTTATAGACACGAACAAGGACATCATCAATTATGCCCAGGGGACGCTTCATTGATCGGTTCACCATTTGAAGTCGCATGGAAGTTGGTCTAGGCTGACCAATCCCTAGGGTCTTGAAAACCGAATAGGGCATCAAGTTAATACTAGCCCCCAAGTCAAACAAAGCTTTAGCAAACTCCGCACTACCAATAGTGCAAGGGATAGTGAAAGCTCCGGGATCCTCGAGTTTTGGGGCAATAGAATGAACAAAAGAGCTCATTTTATACGTCATATTGATTGTTTCACACTCCATTGACCTCTTCTTGGTAACCAAATCCTTCATAAATTTTGCATACCCCGGCATTTGTTCAAGGGCTTCCACCAATGGCACATTTATGGTAAGACTCTTCATCATTTCAATGAACTTCTTGAATTGGTTGTCTCCTTTTTGCTTTGCTAGCCTTTGTGGGTAAGGTAGAGGAGGCCTAGGCAAGGGCTCCTTGGCTACCACCGGCTCAGGCATATCGATTACGTGTTTCGTAGACGGGTTCACGGCCTCTTGTGTCTCCTCCTAAACATCATTAATATCAACCTGCACATCGTTGCTCACATTGGGTTCCACTACATCTTCAACCACCAAAGGCATAGCATCATCACGCAACTCATCTTTATCAACCATAACTTGAGTTTCTCTTGAGGCATGCACATCACCGCCTCTTCCACTTCGCGTGATCACAACCATCACATGATTGTTGTTCCCACCCTTAGGGTTTACTACTGTATCACTTGGTAGGGCACCCTTTGGGAGAGTATTTAAAGATTGAGAAATTTGACCGAGTTGCACCTCCAAGCTACGGATGGAAGTGTTGTGTAAAGCCAATTGAGGATCGGTGTCTTGGTTCTTCTTCATCATTTTCTCAAACATAACCTCAATTCTCCCAAAATCATTTCCCGAAGAACTAGACCCTTGAGATTGAAACGGTGGCGGGTTGTTCGGTTGTTGAAACATCGGAGGTCTTTGAAAGCCTTGCCCCCGATTACCTTGACTACCATTTTTGTTCCACCCACCTTGACCATTATTGTTTTTCCAATTGTTGTTGTTGTTGTTTCCATTCTAATTTCCACCATTGTTACCTTGATTCCCCCAATTGTTGTTTTGGTTATTCCCGTTCCAATTTCCACCACTATGTTGTTGATTATTGTTATTCCAATTTCTGCCTCCTTGTTGATTGCCCCAATTTCCTTGGGGTCGCCATTATTGATTTACTCTATTTACTTGGCAGTTGTTAACATATTGACAATCTTCACTTTGCTCATCATAGAATTCTTTCAAATAACCACCACCATTTTCATAGTTATCACAGTTTCCTTGAGGTTGTTGCCCTCTTTGCCTTCTTTTCATAATATTCAGTCCTTCCATGGCATTCACTTCGCGCGGGTTTTGAACTTGTTGAAATTGTGCTTTCGCCAATTGGTTCATTGTTGTTGTGAGTTCAGCAATGGCTTGGCCATGATCATGCAACTCCTTATGCATATGTATGACATTAGGGTCACCTTGAGGAACGTTTGCCCGACTTTGCCATGCCGAAGAAGTATCGGCCATTTCATCTAACACATCACAAGCTTCATTGTACGGGAGCTTCATGAAATTTCCACCAGCCAATTGGTTCACAATACATTGGTTGGTTGTGTTAATACCCTTATAAAATATTTGTTGAATCATCATATCATTCATATCATTGTTTGGACACTCTTTAACCATAGTTCTAAATCTCTCCCATATTTCGTGCAAAGGTTGCAGTGGCTCTTGTTTGAAAGCCAAAATTTCATCACGGAGCGTCGCCATGTGACTTGGAGAAAATAACTTGGCAATAAATTTGTCTGCCAATTCATCCCACATTATGATGGAATGATTTGGAAGCCTTTATACCAATCCAATGCTTTACCCCGAAGAGAGAACGGGAAAAGACTCAATCTCAAAGCATCCTCTGACACATTTGTTTGTTTACTCCCCCAGCAAGTATCTACGAACCCCTTCAAGTGTTTGTATTAATTTTGGTTGGAGGCGCCCGTAAAATACCCTCTCTGTTAGAGCAAAGTCAACATAACATTGGTGATTTGAAAGTTCCCCACCCGGATTCGGGGAGGAACTATGGCACTTGCATAACCCTGGTTTGGAAGGACTCTTGGAGCTACTCTTGGTGGAGGCGGAGGAGGGTCTGGTACGTTCTCATTTGCATTGGCTTTTCGTCCTCTACTTGGAGCTTGAGGTAATACATCTTCTTGTTCAAGGTCCTCAACCTCCTCCCCCGCGACCACGTTGCCGAGAGGGTCATTTTTGTTTAGATCCATGTGTACCTGATGGATCTTCACAAATAAAGTTAGTAAAAAGAAGGAAAGATAAGCAAAATACAAAACTAGATACACAGATAGTCAACACCATAAGCTCCCCGGCAACGACGCCAAAACGTGATCGCTTCCAACTCGACCTTACACAATGAGAGGAAGAGCGGGTGCTACAACTTTTACCCGAATAGTGGTATCGGGGTTGATTTTTCGAGAGAGAGCTTAGACTGGAGCTGCGTATCTGTCTAGACTAAGAATACGTTTGTGCTTCTAATTGCACTCCTAACATTTTTTGGTTTTCTTTTATCAACTACTATTATCAAATAAGGATTAAGACTAATTTATGCTAAGAGATATTTTCTAAGTTGTAATTAAGATAGAGAAAGGCACTAGGGTCATGGCATCATCTAGGTGGTTAACTAATGGGTAGAAACTACTAATAATAGATTGACATATTTGGGATCAATATTATAACCGTTGCACAATTGTACCCACTCTTACACCTTTCGGTAGAGAGAGCGATTTTGCCCAATTGACTCTCTCGAGACCAATTGGGTAGGCCAATAAGACCAAGAAACTAGGGTTCAAGTAGGGTGATTACTCTCTCGAGATTTAACTCGTTAATTGGGACTACCATTTCTCATGTGTCCATCCCAATTCCTTGTTGGGTCAATTTTGGGGTCATAGACTCTCTTTCTCAAGAAGAGGCAAAACCCACTAAGCTAGAATCAGTGTTTGCAACCACCAATCCTTAATTAAAGCATAAAATTAACACAAATAACAAACACCCAATATCAATCTATCATTACAAAGCAACACCCATCAATTACACATACTAGGGTTGAGACACAACCCTAGCTAATGGGTTTAGCTAGACATAATTAAAGAAGAAATAGAATAAATAGATGAATAACTAACCATATTAATTAATTGCTAAAGCTAAACTACAAGAATCTACGGAGGAATTAATGTTAAAATGCCCAAAATAGTCTAAAAATGTTCTCATGAGCGCAACTCTTGTTCAGAATATAAAGCTTGACCTAAAAATGGTAAAATGTCCTATTTATACCGGGCAGGAAAAACTGCACAAAAATATCCCTACGGGGTTAGCGCAGACCGCGCAAAAAGGTAGCACGGCCGCGTTGGCTCTTAGACTTGTAAATATCTCCTCTCTAAAGTTGGGAGCGCAGACCGCACAGAAATATAGGACGGCCGCGGTAGAAGACGGGTGCAGACCGCGTATAAATGGAGCGGGGCCACATGGCAGGACTTGGGCAAAACACCATCTCTGTGAATCTCATCCACGCGGACCGCACTGATTTGTAGCGCGGCCGTACAGAATGCCCTTGAAATGAACCAGTCTCTGAATCTCCTAGCATGTCCGCATGGTAAATCAGTGCGGTCCACGTTAGGTCTTCTTATTCCCCACTTCACTTGGTCTTTGACACTTGGCAGGTTCCACTCCGTTTTGAGCCGATCTTTGACATTTGTTATCTTGTCGCTCAAACCTGCAATCAAGCGCAACTTGTAAGCATTTTGGAACTATTTTGTGGAAATTCATAACAAAAGCAATAGCAAGTAGGGGTATAATCATGTTAAAATCCTAACTTATCACCAATCACTTTGAAGGTTGTAACTTACTACTCCAGCTTTGGCTCATAGAGCACCTCCAAAAGGGTGAATATCAGCAAGAGATTTTGCGCAGAGACTGGGATGATTATATCGTTTTCCATCAGCCAAGGCGAATGAACTGTATGCCTAACATGTTTGCTTAACCAGAATATGCTAAAGGGTGGGTACAGTTGTTTCAAAATCTGAAGGAAGACCAATTGTAGTGGATGTTCGAGTGGTTCCCTACTGAAGAGTTCATCGTCCGGTCTCGGGATTCACAATTTCTTATACTCATCGGTCTAAGGGGAACTTATCCTTCTGTCCCTCTCCGAGTCATGAGGCAGGTAGGGAGAAAGCAGGTTATACCAAGGGTCGACAAGAAGAGTCACTTCAAGTTCGACTTTCAAGATGACGATAGCCCTCACAAGTGCCAAGCCCAGCACATGTGGCATTGGAAAATCATCCTAGGGAAGGATTCCATAGAACCAGATAGATACCATGTAGGTTATACCCTATACTATCCAAGTTGGTTGGAAGACGATCATGGCGGGTTGGGACAACCGGGGTCCATTCAAGGTCATAGGGTCAGCGACGAAGAGGTTGAAGTACAGGTTAAGTACAACCAATTGCGCAAGAGGATTCGAGAGTGCGGAAGCGAACATCGGAAAATTCAAGAAGCACATCAGAAGTTGATTGAATAATGGAAAGATATGGCTGTTAGCACCAATAAGCGACTGGGGTATTTGGAGCGGGGTTTAGTAGAGTTGGAGAGGAAGTTCATCCAGAGGATTGAAAACTGATAGAATGCTTAAGGAAATGAAGGAGAACACTTAGCTAGAGCCTATTTGCTGTTGGGACTGCGTGAGCTGGTGAAGCTATTCGACGGAGATAAAGATGCCGAGTTTGGGGAGGGTCCTTCTGGGAACAAGTAGTTAGGAATCTTTTCTTTTGCTTTAAAATGTAATAAGGCCAATGGCCATTAGTGACATTTTTACTTTCCGCTATTTTAGTGTCATTTTGGGATTCGTCTTATTTTTATCAATAAAATAAGGCATTTAGCATTATAAGTTCTCCAAATCAACTTGTCACTAGGCCTACCTCGGGCACAATGAGGCACCCAAATTAAGACATGATTTATATTCTTGCATTATGTGTTTAAATTTTAGTAACGTTTTCTTCTCATAATCCGTACTAACTTGTTACCTTGTTTTGTTTTTATTTATGTTTTATTCTGTTGGTCCCAAATGCACATGCAAGTATACGTGGTCGTACAAGTAATAAAGTGATAAGTTGAGTGTCGAACCCATAGAAACTTATATCAACTACTCACTAATACACCAATATTGTTATTTCGTCAAGCCAAATTCAAATTCAAGATGATTAATTATGCTAATTATAATCTTAAATAACAACTAAATTATCAAGTATCAAGTTGATTTTTTTTGTACTTAATAGAGACAAATATTCCAGGGTTGTGATTTATTCACCAATTGTATTGAGTTTTAACTAACTATCCCTTTCATATAATTCACGCATGGTTGTTAATTAGTCGATAAATGTTCTCATAGCCTTCTCCCGAAGTACTAATCACCTATTCTCAATATATCAATGTCTATATTCCTATAAAATCAATCTATTAAAAACGCAGTAAAATCACGACATTTAATTAAGCAAGGTGATTAGGTATATTCCTATCCTAACCACAAATCCGCTCCCCTTGAGGGTTAAGATCATGCTCTCTTTAATTCTTCTCTAATCTAAACATGGCTTTTCCAAGCATAGCATAGATTGTAAATAGAACTTAACTGATGGCCAAACAATTAAGCAATTAAACATAGAGTTAAAGAAACAACCATATACGAATGAATTATAATCAAGATCAAGTTAATTTCAAACCACAATATTTATGGCTACATCACAACCCCAGAATAATGGATGTTTTAGCCACTCATGTTCATACAAAACTCAACAATAATAATCTTAAACATAATATGAACAAGTAACTAAAAGAAAGTTTGAAGAAAACTCTTTTAAATCTTGCTTCAAGGTAGTATTTTTCCTTCTCCTCCTTAGCTCCAAGAGTCTTCAATGGATTCTTCTCTCTAGAATGAATAGTATCATTCCACTTCTTGCACAAAATCTGATCTCCTTTTCATCATGGAACTTTCTCTTTTTGATTGTTTAGTGGATTCATCCCCAATTGACAAAATTGACCCTCAATAATCACTTTTCTAAAACTGATTAGCGCGGGCGCGCTAATCCCGCGCTAATGCCCGTGCTAATGGGGTTTCATTCTGCCCGGAACACTGGATTAGTGCGGGCGCGCTAATCCCGCGCTAATGCCCGCACTAGTGGGGTTTTGTGCTGTTTCGTTTGTGCTACTCAAATTTTCATTTGATTACCATCTTAAACTCTCATTTGTTTAATTAACTCCTGTGAAACATTAAAATTATAATTAGAGCTAATTTTTACATTATTTATATATTTATAATAGTAAGCCATTCTTAATTTAGAGCCTATATATATATATAGGCTATATTATACAATTTAGCCTATTATCAACACCCCACACTTAGTTTATTGCTAGTCCTCGAGCAATCCACTATATTCTTCTAGAGATTCCCTTACTCAAACATTCCCTTAACATTTTACACCTATAACATTGTACATCCATAACACCTAGCAGTGAACAACCATACCCTTAAAGTTGAATCTCAAATGCCATGCAAAATTCAGCTTCCCCAACTTACTCAATATAGAAGTCAAGATTTATGCTTTTCTGTGACAAGTCATATGCTCTCACCATCATGCCCTCAAGAACTATTTGGAATTTACTCCACATATTCAAACCATATACTTGTATAATTCAATTAAAGCACTCACTCTCACAATAGAAGTCATTTGCATGCAATGGGTACCATAAGCTTGCCTGTAATGTAAATTTCTACTAATGTAGGCTAGCTCGACTCAAAATCAATTAGGACTTTTTCATGGTTGTAATGTGGGCTAAGGGATAGGTAGGATACATTTAGGAATAGTGACTAACTTCCCTAAGCACTTTTATAATCACAAACATTAAATCATCCCAATATTCCCTTCTTCTTTAAGCACTTTATTAATTCATACTCACTAGCTGGAATAAAACACAATGTATTTATTTATTCAATTTTCCGCTAGTGTTGTATACTTTACAAAATCAGTGCAAAATAATTCTCTTTTTTTTTTAGTGGTTTCAATAAAAAGCCACCCCACACTTAATTTCTTCTTCATTTTTGTAGCATTATTTTCACGATTAAAGTGCTTTTAAAAGGAAAAAGGTTCAAAGAAAGTTCAATGAAGAACAAAAAGTGTAAGCTTCTAATGTGGTTTCCAACAAAAAGTTTATAGTCTCAATAGGGTTAACTAGGGATAATTTCTATTTGTAATAAGCAATCAAGCACAAAAAAAATCAAAGAAAGCCTAAGGTCATTTTTAAAGTCGAGCATCACCTTGTATTTCGCTTTAAATCACATACTGGGCAAGTTCTAGACACAAATACAATACATGGACTGTATAATTCTCACCACACATAGCATATGACTTATTTAGATTATCTAATCAAGAAGCTCCATTACGAGTAGCAATTTAGCAACAAACATGCAAACTAAGGCACTTTCTGTGAGATTCAACAAATAGGACTAATTGTAACACTCTAGAGTTTATTGTGTTCAGGTGTGTCAACGTTATGGTTTCTTTTATATTAGCTTGTATCCTTTATTTTAATATACAAAACAAAATGAAAACAGAAATTAAAAACTACCTATGCCCGGTTCAAGATAAACCCTTGAAAAAGAACTGTGGCTTAAAGAAAAACCAAGGGGGATTTGTTACACTTCCTAAAAAAAATACTAAGGCTTAGTCCCTCAAGAACTCCTATTTAAATGAATCCGTCATCAGAACGCACCATATATATAATTTAAACTGTTTATTCATGGCTAGAATAAAAATATACAACATAATTACTTCAACAATACTAATTTCAAGAATGCCAAACCACCAAAACATTTAACTACAAAGCTTAAACATTGTCTACTTAAAACAATCCCATACTTCAAAACGATACTAATACTCTAACAATCCATAATAATCCATAGTACTTAACAAGGAAAAGCAATTATAGATATGTTGAAAGGGGCTCCTTCACCCCACACGTAAAGATAAAGACATGTCCTTATGTCTTACATCATAAACAATAGTTGAGGCAAAGATACTTCCCCGAAGATTCAATCCTGGTCAGAGACAGAATTGGCGTCCACGTTACACGCCCGACCCAAAGCACGAAGTCAGCCCATGATCCGCTTTTCTGATTTCTTTTGTTGAGTCTGCATCTCATCAACACGTTCCGTCAGACCTTGCACTGATGTTTTTATTCCTGTTATTTCCTGCTCCATGCGATCTAGTCTTTGTCCTCGATTGGCCCTAGACGGGCCAGCAACATCTGAAGCTTGTGGTTGTGCTGGCTGAGCATCATCTCCCATCTCCACATCAATAGCTTCCTCTTGTTGGTTTTCCCCCTCCTCATCATCACTGTCATCAGAATCATCACCAACCAATTTCGCTGCATGTACAACCTTTTTACCTGTGGTGACCCTTTCAGCTGTGAATGGATTGACTGCTTTTAGTCGACCATCTATATCAATATTATTTGTCACATTGGCTTGAAGACACAGCATTGTGACAAGGGATGGATAATACATCCCATATCGTTGAACTCTAACCCTCTGAAACATTTCACTGTGTAACAATATGACACATCAAACCACCCTTTATTCATAAAACACCAGATTAAGCATGCTTGAGGCTTATTTACTTATATCAGATTTGTGGATGGTAATAGGCGACTGTTGTTGAAGTACAACCAACATTTTGCTTCGAACTTAAGGGCATTAGCGTGGAACTTGCTTCCATATTTATACCATTGTATCTCTGCCTCTGGTCGACAAATGATATTGGTGAATGTGGACCATGCAGTATGCTTGCTGTTATATGCCTGGTATGATTCTAAGTGCCTTTCCTCCATCGGGGGTAGTCTGTATGCCGCCCGAATTGTCTCCACGGATGCATTGACTAATCGCTTGCGCACCGTAACATTGTAGCCATTGTGCTCTGGAAGGTTTGGATAAAACTCCCTCACAAGCATTACATTCGTAGTGATTGGCTCTTCGAAGAATATTTCAAGTCCACGCCTCCTCAACTCGTTTGGTATATTGGGGCAGTGAATTGGCAGAGCATTTGTATCCATTGCTTGTTCAGGTATTATGTTTTTGGCCTCCTTTTTATGAAATCTGTCTTCTGCCTTTGCGGACACAAACTTCTGGCTATTGAATGGCCTTGTATCAACAGACTTTCGTGGCCTTCCTCCAACATTTGTTGTAGCGGGGCGTCGGGATGAGGAACTTGATGCTGGGCGCTTACGAGGGGCCATGGTACCTACCAATTGTTGAAGGTTAACATTATTCAATCGGGTGACCAAACCGGGCTACTTAGACCTCACCACGGAATTGATCACAACACTACCTCCATAGAGGCATTTTATTAAACACATTGTGAGCATGGTTGATATTAAGTTTCACACAACATTCTATCACAATGTTTCCACCCACAAACAACCAATCAACTATATTACACTACCATATGTATAACATTACAATTTCTCAGCCCAACTAAGAAGAAATATGTGCCTCTATCTTCTATAAATACCATAGTCTAATGTTAACTGATTGAAAAAGAGGGCTAAAAATTTGACAACCCTATTATTAATGAAAAATCTACCTAATAATGCTAAACAACAAAATTTATGCCAACATATATCACAAAAACGGAATTTAATCTGAAAGAGAAAAGTAACACTACTCCAAACAATGAAAAACGAAAATAATACAATTTTTAATTACAAAACAAAAAAAATTAGTAGAAAGCACCATAGAAAACAAGAGGAAGATTACTTACATACCTTAGCAAGGAGGGGAGTTGGGGTATGGAGTTGATGAAGAAGTAGAAGAATGGAGGAAGAAAATGTGAAGGAAGAAGAGGGGGGCGTTAGGGTTAGGTTAATTTGAGTTGTAAAATTATGCTTTGGGAGTTGGGGGAATAAAAGAGTTAAAATCAAAATTTAAAAATACGTAACTTACCTGGACTAGCGTGGGCATTAGCGCGTCCACGCTAGTTTAGCGCGAGTTGAGGTAGAAAGAAACTCCATTAGCGCGGGCACTAGCGCGAGTTTAGCGCGCCCGCGCTAATGGGGTTTTTTATTTTTTTTGTTTTTTTTATTTTTATTTATTTTTTTTATTTAAGTAGGCTAAGTTGGTTACACATTATACTTACACTACACTTGTGGGTTGCCTCCCACACAGCGCCTGATTTAATGTCGCGTCACGACTCAGAATCTTGCTTATTCATTAGCGAGCACAAGTTTCGTCTTTTCACGGCTTATCATTCCTCCCCAATAATGCTTGACTCTATAGCCATTCACCAAGAATGTTGTGTCACCATTTAAAGTTTGCAGCTCGACTGCACCATAGGGAGTAACTCTCACTACCTCAAATGGACCTGACCATCTCGACTTCAGCTTTCCAGGAAACAGTCCCAGTCTAGAGTTGAAGAGCAATACTTGTTGGCTTGGCTCAAAGTGACGTGACTCTATATGTTTGTCATGCCATATTTTTGTTTTTTCCTTGTATAGCTTGGCATTTTCATAAGAATGCAGCCTGAACTCATCCAGTTCATTCAACTGCAGCAGTCTTTTCTCACCTGCAGCTTCAAGGTCCATATTCAGTTTCTTGATAGCCCAGTATGCTTTGTGTTCAAGCTCAACTGGCAAGTGGCATGCCTTCCCATAGACCATCTTGTAAGGGGATGCTTCAATTGGCATTTTATAAGCAGTTCTGTATGCCTATAGAGCATCATCCAACTTTTCGACCCAGTCCTTGCGATTCACATTCAGCGTCTTCTCCAGTATTTGCTTGATTTATCTGTTTGATGCCTCGACTTGCCCACTTGTTTGTGGGTGGTAAGCTGTGGCAACTTTGTGGCGAACTCCATATTTAGCTAGAAGTTTGTTAAACAATCAATTACAAAAATGAGTCCTTTCATCACTTATTAAGGCACATGGAGTCCCAAATCTTGAGAATATGTTCTTTTTCACAAATGCAGCTACCACCTTGGCATCATTCGTTGGCAAAGCAATTGCCTCAACCCATTTTGACACATAATCAACAACTAACAAAATGTATTTGTATCCTCTGGATGGTGGAAATGGCCGCATAAAATCTATCCCCCACACATCAAAAACCTCAACTTCTAGAATGTTATTTAAAGGCATCTCATGCCTTCTAGTGATTGTCCCAGTTCTCTAACATTGATCATACTTCTTTACAAATGCATGGGTATCCTTGAATAAAGTCGGCCAAAAGAGACCAGATTGTAGCACTTTTGCAGTTGTTCTATCCCCTCCATGATGGCCTCCATAAGGTGATGTGTGACAATCATATAACACCAATTCTACCTCATTTTCAGGAATGCATCTCCTCATCAACTGATCAGCACATTGCTTGTACAAATAAGGTTCATCCTAGTAGTAGAAATTTACATCATGTAGAAACCTCTTTCTTGATTCAGATTTCATTTCAGGGGGTAGGACCCCACTCACAAGGTAATTCACATAGTTTGCGTACCATGGGGAAGGATCTTGGGTTATTGTAAAAAGTTGCTCATCTGGAAACACCTCTTTAATTTGGTCACCCTCTTCCACATGATCATGATTTTCCAACCTTGATAATCGGTCAGCTACTTGGTTTTCTGTCCCTTTCCGATCTCGTATCTCAACATCAAATTCCTGCAACAACAAAACCCAGCACATCAATCTGGCCTTAGATTCCTTTTTTGTGAACAAATACAGGATTGCTGCATGATCGGTATGGACTATGACTTTTGTTCCCACCAAGTATGCTCGAAATTTCTCAAAAGCCCACACCACAGCTGACAATTCCTTCTCAGTGGTGGTGTAATTCAGTTGTGCATCATTAAGAGTTTCTCTCGCATAGTATATGGAATAAAACATTTTGTTCTTCCTTTGGCCCGGTACTGCCCCAATAGCAAGATCATTCACATCACACATGAGTTCAAATGGTAAAGACCAATCAGGTGCTACAATAATGGGGGCAGTCACCAACTTCTTTTTAAGTTCTTCAAATTCTTTGAGGCAAGCATCATCAAATTTGAAACTTACATCTTTTTCCAGCAGCCTGCAAATGGGAGTGGCAATTTTTGAAAAATCTTTTATAAAACGCCGATAGAAACCCGCGTGTCCCAAGAAACTCCGGACACCCTTTACTGAAATAGGTGGAGGTAATTTTTCAACCACCTCTACCTTTGCTTTATCAACTTCAATGCCGCTCCCAGACACTCTGTGACCCAACACAATGCCTTCTTGTACCATAAAATGGCACTTTTCCCAATTAAGTATCAAATTTGTTTCTTCACAACGGTTGAGTACCTTGCTTAGATTCTTCAAGCAATCATCATAAGAAGACCCAAAAACTGAAAAGTCATCCATAAACACTTCCACGAATTTTTCCACCATGTCGGTGAAAATAGCCATCATACATCTCTGAAAAGTGGCTGGTGCGTTACAAAGCCCAAACGGCATTCGCTTGAAGGCGAACGTACCATAAGGACAAGTAAACGTAGTCTTCTCTTGATCCTCTGGGCATATGACAATCTGATTATATCCTGAATAACCATCAAGGAAGCAATAATATTCATGCCCGGCTAACCTGTCTAGCATTTGATCGAGGAACGGAAGTGGAAAGTGATCTTTGCGAGTCGCCTTATTTAGTCTTCTATAATCAATGCAAACTCTCCATCCCGTAATAGTACGAGTGGGGATTAGCTCATTCTTTTCATTCTCAATCACAGTCATCCCTCCCTTTTTGGGCACACATTGAATTGGGCTCACCCAGTTGCTATCAGAAATGGGAAAAATGATACCGGCATCGAGCAACTTGATTACTTCCTTTTTCACTACCTCCTTCATGATGGGATTTAATCTCCTTTGATGCTCTACACTAGGGCGGTGTCCATCCTCTAGAAAAATTTTGTGCATGCAAAACGATGGACTAATACCCTTGATGTCAGCTATAGTCCACCCAATGGCCTTTTTATTCTCGCGGAGGACTCTAAGCAATTTTTCTTCTTGAGTGCTGGTCAAGCTGGATGAAATAATTACAGGCAGAGTCTCTGAGTTCCCCAAATAAGCATAGCGCAAATGAGCTGGAAGTGGCTTGAGTTCTAGCTTCGGCGCTTCTTCAATAGATGGCCTGGAAACTGTTGGAGTTATAGGTCTGTCTAACTCTTCAAATTTTCTAAACCCATACACATAACTGCAGGACATATCTAGCACTTGCTCTATTTCTCCTATTTTGTCATCTTCACTATTTTCTACCTCCCCAATCAATACTCGTTCAACGGGATCTGAAGAGCTCATATAAGATACTAACGGTGTAGCATCACTCTCCACCACAAAGATCATGGATAACTCTTCATAATGGGTTGGCAACTTCAGTGATCTATAAACATTGAATACCTCCACTTGGTCTCATACTCTCATTGTCATCTTCCCTTCGCAAACATTAATAATAGCTCGGCCTGTGGCTAAGAATGGACGCCCCAAAATAAATGGGACTTCCTGATCAGGATTGTAATCTAGGATGATGAAATCAGCAGGAAATATGAAAGAACCCACTTGAACTAGCACATCTTCAATGACTCCCTCGGGATGAGCAAGGGAACGGTCAGTTAACTACAAGATAACCGTTGTCGGGCGTGGTTTGCCCAACCCCAACTGTCTGAATACAGATAGTGGCATCAAATTTATGCTCTCTCCAAGATCACATAAAGCTCGCCCAACATCATGTTTACCAATGGCGATGTGAATAGTGAAACTACCTGGGTCCTTTAATTTCTGTGGTAGCTTGCCTTGAATTCTTGAACTGCACTCATCAATGAGTGCCACAGTCTCAAACTCGATCAACCTCCTTTTATTTGCCACAATATCCTTGATGTATTTTGCATATTTGGGTACTTCTTGCAAGATGTCAACCAATGGAATATTAATCTGCACCTGCTTCAAGATGTCAGGGAATTTTTTATATGCGGCATTGTCCTTAACTTTCTGCAATCTTTGAGGGAATGGAGGTGGTGTCCTTGCAACCATTTGTGGGGATTGCTCAGCTACCACCTTTTCAGCTGGTTCCTCTGGTTCCTTGGCTTTCTCTGATGTTGATTCCACAATAACTGGCCTCTCTTCAAAAGTCACTTGTTTCCTCTTTTTAGGAGGAACTTGTTCTAGTTGTCTCCCAGACCTCAACGACACCGCATTAATTGGTGCCTTAGGATTTGCTTCAGTATCACTTGGAAGAGCTCCAGCTGGTCTAGTGTGTTTTGAGCACTAGCAATCTGTCCATTTGACACTCCAAATTTCTCACGGATGTGGTAAGGTTTTGTTGTTCAACCATCATCTTTTTAAACATGTCTTCAAGTTGACTTGTAGAACTTGTTTGTTGTTCAGCTTGAGGTGGTCTATATTATTGTTGAGGTGCTTGAGGCCTATATTGATTCTGAGTGCCTTGGTTTCCACCCCAAGAGAAGTTTGGGTGGTTCCTCCAATTGGGATTGTATGTGTTCCCATATTGATTTGGTTGACCCCTATTTGCATTACCCACGAAACAGACAGATTCGGGATTTGCAGGACATATGTCGCTCGTGTGGCCTTCTCCACATATTTCACAAAATGCTTGAACCTGTTATACCTGTTGCTTGTTGATGCCCAAGTTCATTTGGCTAACTTGATTTGTCAATGCAGAAATCTGTGCTGATAATGCAGAGATGACATCTAACTCAAGAACACCTGTAGATTTTTGAACTGTGTGTCTGCTACTCTCTCCCTGCCAGGCTGGATTACTCTTGGAAAATTTGTATCTCGTCAAAGCTTTTTTCCAACACCTGACCTCCTACTATAGCATCTACCACAATTTTTGTTTCAGAATGCAGCCCTTCTATAAAAGTGTGAGCTAATACTTCATTCGTTGAGGATAGTCTCTGAGTAGCCCTTTGAACCTCTCCCAAGCTGAATATAAAGATTCACCTGCTTTCTGTTTGAAGGCAACTATTTCACTTCGGATCTTTGCAGTTTTGCCTGAGGGAAAGAACCTTGCCAAAAATTTTCTTGCCAAATCATTCCATGATGTAATGGAATCAGCCGGTTCTGACTTTAGCCATCGCTTAGCTTCGCCCAACAGAGAAAATGGAAAGAGTGTAAGCCTTACATAATCTGTAGTCACCCCGTTAGTGATATAAGTATCACTAATCTCCAAGAAGTTCAAAATATGTTGTTGTGGATCCTCGTGTGGAAGACCCATGAATTGCCCATTTGCATGAAGCGGCTGGATCATACTCTGTTTCAGTTCAAAGTGCTCAGTGATCCTGGGTTTCACTATACTAGAGGTGACATTAGCAATGCTTGGCATCGCCACCTCCTGAACAGCCATGGGTTTCCCTTCTGCCATGTCCACAGGAAATTGAACAAATGCCTTAATATTATTCGTATCCCTTGCTTCCCTCAACCTCCTGTAAAATGTTCTCTCAGGTTCCAGATCAAAGCCCTCAAGTCGGTCCTGGCTTCGAACCCTACGCATTCAACTAAAGTTCCTTAGATGAGAGCAACATAATAATCGCCTTAGATTTGATGAAATAAACAATTAAAGGATAAACTAGCAAGTAGTTAATATTAAGTTCCCCGGCAACGGCGCCAAAAACTTGTTGGTCTCAAACGCACACGCAAGTATACGTGGTCGTACAAGTAATAAAGTGATAAGTTGAGTGTCGAACCCACAGAAACTTATATCAACTACTCACTAATACAC
>MU735154.1:88031-127256 GCA_026770625.1 Nicotiana glauca
TGATCTCCTTTTCATCATGGAACTTTCTCTTTTTGATTGTTTAGTGGATTCATCCCCAATTGACAAAACTGACCCTCATTAATCACTTTTCTGAAATTGATTAGCGCGGGCACGCTAATCCCGCGCTAATGCCCACGCTAATGGGGTTTCATTCTGCCCGGATCACTTGACTAGCGTGAGCGCGCTAATGCCCGCGCTAGTGGGGTTTTGTGCTATTTCGTTTCTGCTGCTCAAATTTTCATTTGATTACCATCATAAACTCTCATTTGTTTAATTAACTCCTGTGAAACATTAAAATTACAATTAGAGCTAATTTTTACATTATTTATACATTTATAACAGTAAACCATTCTTAATTTAGAGCATATATATATAGGCTATATTATACAATTTAGCCTATTATCATATTCCCTTCCCCAAAAGGTTAGTTCGAGCACTCTGACATCATCATCTTACTCTACAAGATCCATGGGGCCTCCACCTCCTCCTCCTCCAAGTCCTATCAGAAACAAGAACAAGGCAAAAATGGAAGACTTGAGCAACATCAGAAAGGAGAACTCGGCTGAAAAGGTAGAGGCTACTCAGGGTATTCAGGTTTCCAAGGAAAGTGTCGCCCAACTTGAGCAGAAGTTGTTAAAATTTCAGGAAGAACTAGACAAGTTCGGAACTTGGCAAATTTGTCATTTTCCCTCACTACCCCATATGTCAACTTTGCCAACGCTCAAAACCCTACACCTCCACAAAACATCCCGAAACCACAAAACCAACCCGTTTTCCATCATCACTGAAACACATGCCATACTTCAAACAACACCACACTACTCATTCCTGAACCACTAAACTCCACAAATGATCATCCCCACAACACTCCCATCTATGTGGAAACCATACCATACTATACTCAACCTATTTCAAGCACACCAGAGTCTAATGACAAAGACTCTATTATCAAGAACCTGGTCGCAGAACTTAAGAAGCTGACTAGCCGAGTCCAGGGTGTTGAAGGAAACAAAGGTATCGAGGGGCTGAATTATGAGGACCTTTGCATTTAGCCAGATGTCGAACTTCCTGACGGGTACAAACCTCTCAAGTTCGAAATGTTTGATGGCACAGGGGACCCTAGAGTCCATTTAAGGACATACTGCGACACATTGGTCGGGGTAGGAAAGGACGAAAAGATTCGCATCAAGCTCTTTATGAGGAGTCTGAAAGAGGATGCTCTACCTTGGAACATTAGCCAAGACCCCAAGAAGTGGATGAATTGGGTGAGTATGGCGTCCGATTTCATGTACAGGTTCAGATTCAACACGGAGAATGTGCCAGATATATTCTACATCCAGAACTTAAAGAAGAAACCCACGGAGACATTCTGCGAGTATGCTACTCACTGGAGATCAGAGGCTGCTAAGGTTAGGCCAACTTTAGAAGAAGAACAAATGAATAGGTTTTTCGTCCGGGCTCAAGACCCACAGTATTATGAGAGGTTGATGTTGATTGAACACTAGAAATTTTTTGACATCATCAAGCTAGGGGAGAGGATCGAGGAAGGTATTAAAAGTGGTATGGTCACAAACGTTGAAGCATTACAGGCTACCAACATGGCTCTACAGTCTGGTGGCGCATCCAAGAAAAGGGATGTGACTGCCGTGGCAGTTGCAGAGAGAACAAAATCCCCAATAAAATACCAAACCTACCCAATATCTCCTCTCACATATCAACCTACCACAAATTACCAAGCACCATCGCCTTCTTACCAAGCTCCACCACCTACTTACCAATCATCTCCAACCCCCACATATCAACCTACCACACCGAGATATTCCCAACCCAAACATGTCTACCAAGTATACTACACCCAACAAGCCTACTACCAATCACCTCCCCCTCGCCAAAATTTCCCTTGACCCCGACCAAACTTTGACTGCACACCTCCCAAATAATACACCGCCATCGCTGAAACAATCAACTAGCTGTATGACAGGCTTAAAGTTGTTGGTTATGTCACCTATATCCCTACCATAACTCTATAAAATCCTTCCCATTGGGTCAACCCGAACAAACCTTATGCATACCAATCAGTCATGAAGGGGCATACTATTGACAAATGCCGCTCTCTAAAGGATAAACTCCAAGGTTTAATTGACAACAAGATCATCGTGACAAAGGAGTTTGCTCTTAATGTTCGCGATAATCCTCTACATAACCATAAAGGCAAAGGCATTCACATGATAGAGGTAGAAGATGATTGGACCCTAAAGGATCGATTAGATTGATTGCTGAGGGTGACGAGATAAAGAAACCAACTATCACACCCAATCCGATTATAGTCCAGATCCAGCCTTCTGGAGACTCTGAAGTGAACATGTCCATACCACTTGAGTTCGAGGCACCTTCTTCTGCAAAGGCGCCATGACCGATTGAGGTCGAGTTTGGATCCCCAAAGGCACCTGTACCATTTGAAGTTGTTGTGTTACCTCCCAAAGCAAGGATACCCATTCTTGTAGCAATGTCAGCCATAGCACCGTTCCATACGAAGGCTATCCCTTGGGATTATGCAGCCGAGGCGAGAAGCAAAGGGAAAACCAAATTCGGAGAAGCAATTGCAGCACAAGGTATGACCAGAACTGGCAGGGTTTATACTCCAGAACATCTAGCTGAGTCCAGTAAGCAAGCCTCTGTACGACCAACTGTTACTGAAACTGGGCTTGATAACCTCTGAAGGAAGGTACAATCAAAGGAGTACTCGGTCATTGATCAATTGAACAAGGCGCCAGCCCAGATCTCCATCTTAGCTCTACTACAAAACTCTAACACACATAAGAACACCCTATTGAAAGTGTTGAGCGAGGCATATATGCCCAGCAACATAATTGGAGGAGAAATGGTAAACATGGTAGGGCAAGTATTGGAGAGTCATAAAATCACTTTCCACGAAGATGAGCTACCAACAGAAGGGCTAAGCCACAACAAAGCATTACACATCACTGTGCAATGCGAAGATTATTTCATCACCAGGATTCTGATTGACGGAGTGTCTAGCCTCAATATCTGTCCATTGGTGACTCTCAGAACATTGGGAAAGAGCATGCATGAGATCAAGGATGGAGCCATCAATGTCAAAGCTTTCGACGGTTCCTAAAGGTCCACTATTGGGAAATCAGTTTGTGTCTGCAAATGGGACCAACTTGGTTTGACGTTGATTTTCAGATGATAGACATTCCAGCATCTTAAAACTTGTTATTGGGACGGCCATGGATTCATGCCGCTGGAGTAGTAGCATCAACCCTACATCAAGTAGTGAAATTTGAATGGAATCACCAAGAGATAATTATTCATGGCGACAGTAGCAATCCCATATATAGTAGCTAGACAATCCCGACGATCAGAAGAGGAAGGAAGATAAGCGGAGAAACTTACCACCACGTTGAGCGAGTCAACATCGTGGACAAGGATAAATGGTGGGACAACAAGATTGAAAGCATACTGAATTGGTGTGTATACGAACTTGGAAAGGGACTTGGCAAAAACCTCCAGAGAATTGACAAACCCATCAAGCTGAAGAAATATGGTACCACTTTTGGTTTGGGATATGAGTACACTTGGAAAGAGTTTAGTGAATGGTCACCACTATGGCGTGGCCCTTACTACCCATTGGAGCATCTAATACCTCGCTGGAGCAGACTTTTCAGCAAGCTGAAGTCGTGTATAGGTCGAAAGAAGAGGAAGCACTGGCGGCAAAGAGGAATCTGTTCTTGGAAGAGGACAATATAGACTGTTGTGTCGCTTTTGGGGAGGAAGGAGATGAAGGCCCTTCCATACAAGCTGTAAGCCAAGGAGTACGCCACGATAATTGGTCCATCAGAACCACTAGGGCTCGGAGAGCTTCGGGGTAGCAAGGCTGAATAAAGCACCGTGCATTACCTTTTACTTTTTTGCTAGTTGATTTTCTTTCCGCATTTCTTTAATTTCAAAATAAGAGATCCAATGTTCAAAACAATTATGAAATTTATCAAAGCATTTCAGTTTCTCACAAATCTTACTCTTATTACTTTTATCGTTTACTTTAGTTATACAGCATTACTATAACTTGTCTTAATTAACAAGTATTGTGGCATGCAACGAGATAACGCAACAAACGGATATATATTCAGAAGAAGATGATATACCGGAAGAGATTGTTAAAGAAGTTGAGGACTTTGAGAATAGACCTAAGTCCAACTTGGACGAAACTGAGGTTGTCAACTTGGGGGGATACAGAGAATGTCAAGGAAACACGCATCAGTGTTCATTTGTCAGCGACAGAAAAGGAAGAGTACACGGAATTTCTAAGGGAACATGAGCTCACAAACTGCCAACAGATCCAACATGTCCTCCGGTAAAACAGAAGCTCAGAAAGTTCAAACCTGACATGAGTTTAAAAATCAAGGAAGAAGTCAACAAGCAGGTCAAAGCCAAGGTTCTCAGGGTAGTTGAGTATCCAAGATGGTTAGCCAATATTGTGCCAGTGCCGAAGAAGGACATGAAGGTTAGAGTGTGTGTCGACTACTGGGATATCAACCAGGCAAGTCCTAAAGACGACTTCCCCTTGCCAAGCATACACATTCTAATTGACAACTGCGCCAAGCATAAGCTATAATCATTTGTTGATTGTTTTGCTGGGTATCATCATATATGGATACATTAGGAAGACACGAAGAAAACGACTTTCATTATGTCGTGGCGGTGTATTATTACAAGATGATGCCGTATGGGTTAAAGAATGTTGGGGCCACCTACATGAGGGCCATGACTACTATTTTCCATGACATGATACACAAAGAGATCGAGGTATATGTAGATGATGTAATCATCAAATCCAAGAAATCCACTTACCACATGGAAGATCTAAGAAAAGTCTTTAACAGACTAAGAAGGTACAATCTGAAACTGAATCCCGCTAAGTGTGCGTTCGGGGTCCCTGCTAGAAAGTTACTTGGGTTCATCGTAAGTTACCGAGGAATAGAACTGGATCCATCAAAGGTTAAGGCCATTCAAGAATTGCCACCTCCAAAGAACAAGAAAGAGGTTATGAGTTTCTTTGGGAGACTCAATTACATCAGCCGGCTCATAGCTCAATCCACTGTCATTTGTGAGCCAATCTTTAAGATGTTGAAGAAAGATACCGCAACTAAATGGACTGATGATTATCAGAAAGCCTTTGACAGAATTAAGGAATACCTATCAATGCCTCCAGTTCTGGTTTCGCCCGAACCGGGTAGACCGCTATTGCTCTACCTTACAGTATTAGATGGAGCATTCAGTTATGTTCTGGGGAAACATGACGAAACAAGGAGAAAGGATCAAGCCATATATTACCTCAGCAAGAAGTTCACCTCGTACGAGGCCTGGTATTCTCTATTAGAGCGCACTTGTTGTGCTCTGACTTGGGTAGCTAAGAAGTTGAGGCATTATTTTTATGCCTATACCACTTGTCTCATATCAAGAATGGATCAGCTAAAGTATATCTTCCAGAAGCCCATGCCCACGGGCAAGCTAGCCAAGTGGCAAATCCTGTTGAATGAATTCGATATTGTTTACGTGACTCAAAAGGCAATTAAAAGACAAGCACTAGCAGATCATCTTACCAAAAATCCCGTGGATGGATAATACGAGCCCCTAAAGATGTATTTTCGTGACGAAGAGGTATCTTTCATAGGAGAAGAAATCGCAAATTCCTATGCACCAACAACATGGCCAAATACGAAGCCTGCATCTTAGGGCTCGAGTTGGCCATTGATATGAACATTCAGGAGTTGGTAGTGATCGGGGATTCAGACTTTCTCGTACATCAGGTGCAAGAATAATGTGCACCAAGAACTCCAAGATACTCCCATACTTACATCACGTACAGGAGTTGAGGAAGAGATTCACAAAGACGGAGTTTCAACATGTCCCTAGAATACAGAATGAGTTTGCTGATGCATTGGCTACCCTATCATCTATGATCACCCAGATAGGAACTTCATAGATCTTATTCCGGTAAAGATTCATGACCAACCAGCTTATTGCGCTCACGTCGAGGAAGAAGCGGACGGAGGATCATGGTTCTATGACATAAAAGAGTATCTGATAATAGGAGAATATCCAGAACTTGCAAACGCTACTCAGAAACGCACACTTCAGAGGTTATCTAACAACTTCTTTCACAATGGAGGAATATTGTACAAGATAACCCCCGATTTGGGATTACTAAGGTGTGTCGAAACAAAGGAAGCATCCAGGTTACTAGAGGAAGTGCATGCAGGGACCTGCGGTCCATATATGAATGGTTTCGTACAAGCTCACCATGGTCGTTCACCGCCTGGGGAATAGATGTTATTGGACCAATCAAACATGTCGCATCAAATGGACACAGGTTCATCCTAGTGGCAATTGATTATTTCACTAAATGGGTTGAAGCATCATCATATAAGGCAGTGATTAAGAAAGTCATGGCAGACTTTGTCCGCGACCGTATCGTTTGTTGGTTCGGCATCCCAAAGTCAATTATTACTGATAATGGTTGTAATCTCAACAGTGACCTAATGAAAGCAATGTGTGAAACATTCAAGATTAAACACAAGAATTCTACAGCCTACAGACCTCAAATGAATGGAGTTGTAGAAGCGGCCAACAAAAATATCAAGAAGATACTGAGGCAAAATGATAGAAAAGCATAAGCAGTGGCATGAGAAGCTAGTGTTCGCTCTATTGGGATACCGTACCATAGTTTGCACATCAACTCGGGCTACTCCCTATATATTGGTTTATGGTACAGAGGCATTCATTCCCACCGAGGTGGAAATTCCCTCATTAAGGATCATACAGGAAGTAGAACTTGACGATGCAGAATGGGTAAGAAGTCGTTAGGAGCAGCTAGCTCTAATAGATGGGAAAAGAATGAATGCAGTTTGCCATGGCCAATTATATCAGAACAGAATGTCCATAGCCTTCAAAAAAGAGTTAAGCCGAGAAAGTTTACACCGAGGCAGCTGGTGTTGAAGAAAATATTCCTGCATCAAGATGAAGCCAAAGGAAAATTCTCTCCCAACTGGCAAGGTCCATACATGGGTTATCGGGTTCTACCCGGAGGAGTCCTCATACTTGCAGAAACGGACGGAGAAGTTTGGCCGAAGCCAATCAATTCAGATGTAGTCAAACGATACTATGTGTAACCACTTATGATTCCCTTTATAATGTATTTTGAACTACGCCTGACCTGATTCCCATTTAAGAGGGGATATGGAGGCATCCCTATGGGTTCGGTCACAAT
The DNA here is from genome assembly GCA_026770625.1 of Nicotiana glauca. NCBI lineage: Eukaryota > Viridiplantae > Streptophyta > Magnoliopsida > Solanales > Solanaceae > Nicotiana > Nicotiana glauca. The sequence goes on from MU735154.1 coordinate 95,323, forward strand.
TTAATAAAAGTCTCATTTCCCCCGCCATTGGAAACTGGGGCAGAATTTTGAGGAGGACCCTCAAAATTTCGAAGTTAATTTTTTGCCATTTGTCATACACAGCCGTCAGAAGCAGCAACCCAGTAAACTAGGGCAGAATTTTGAGGAGGACCCTCAAAATTTCGAAGAGAGAGGTTGCAATGTCTCGAACCACGTCACAGTCGTCGGTTCATCCAAAAAGAAAATTATTATTTTCAATTATATACATTATATTTTACTAAATTATGCATGGGTACTATCAAAATTGCTTTGTTTAACGACGCTACCCCAATAGAAAACAAGGACTGAGCAGGACAAGCAAAGTCCATGGGAAACGGACTAACCTTCCCCCATTTACAAAACTCACGATTTTTTTTGGATGCAGGCACTCAAGTCACAAAATCATCAGATATTTATGCACACATACTTTTTAGGAATACAACCCTCAGATTCATCAACTATTTACAATTTCTATTCGTACGTGACATCTCCAGCAGCCACAATATAGTAATCAACTATCAGCTATCATCTATCATCTAAGAGATTTCATTACTTGTCGCCTTTTATTTTCTGCATTGCATAAGGCTACCTTTCTGCCTTCTGAGACTAAACTCTGGCTCCATCTGTATTTCTCTGTATTGCATAAGGCTACCTTTCTGCCTTCCAAGACTAAGCATTGTCTCTATTTGCATTTCTCTACATTGCATAAGGCTACCTTTTTGCTTTCCGAGACTAAGCATTGTCTCCATTTGCATTTCTCTACATTGCATAAGGCTACCTTTCTGCCTTCCGAGACTAAGCTTTGTCTCCATATGAATTTCTCTACATTGCATAAGGCTACCTTTCTGCCTTCTGAGACTAAGCTCTGTCTCCATCCTGCATTTCTCTACATTGCATAAGGCTACCATTCTGCCTTCTGAGACTAAGCTCTGTCTCCATCTTGCATTTATCTTCATTGCATAAGGCTACCATTCCATCTTCCGAGACTAAGCTCTGTCTCCATCCTACATTGCTGAAATATCTTCACTTTATCTCTCTTGCATGGCTGAAATATCATCACCTTTTATTTACGTCTTGCATCGGCTAAAATAACGCCACTCTATATCTCTTACATGGATGAAATATCACCACATTTTATTTACGTCTTACATCGGCTGAAATATCACCACTTTATCTCTCTTGCATGGCTGAAATATCGCCACATTTCATTTGCATCTTGCATCGGCTGAAAGATCGCCACCTTCTGCATTTCATGGCATGAAAGATCACGAATTATCCAAAGGCGTCATTATTCGGAGGCACCATTTGCATAGCCCGAGAACGCCATGCCATGGCCTGAGGACCTTTTTTTTTATCTTTTGCATATCATTATTCAAAGGCATCATAGTTCGCAGGCATCATTCTCATAACCCGAGAACATCATTCCATAGCCTGCGAATCCTTTATTATGCGCTTCATGGCACATGACATCATAGTCTGAGGATGTCATCCTAACCATCCAAAGACAACATTCATGGTCCAACGGGAACTTGCATCATGTTTAAATTTATGCACAATATATGTTTGCATTGTTCATTTGCAGGTACATCGGCTAGCAACAACTGTCTCAGCAGGAGCGACCCCTCCAGTTCCCGCAACCTATCAGACTTCAACCACCCTTCTCAACCTGAACAGCGCATCCGTTCCTTTCGAAAAACTCCATCGACATATTCCATCAATGGACCCTGAAATATATATGGACTGATTCCTGTAAAACCAGAAATATGTAGGCAGCTCAGGAACCAGAGCTCGGTCAAGACTTTTCAAATCGTTTCCTTCGGTCAAAATTGGTCATCATATCTTTACCCGATAACTCTTTCAATCCTTCTCGGGTAAAGAGGGGCAGCTGTTGATACCCAATTTTTTCCTATGTATTTTTTATACTCAAAATGCTTTTAAAATAGCATACGTATGCATATATAAGCACCCTAAGAGTTTTGATATTTTTTCCCAATTTTTAAGATTTTTAAAATTAATTTATTGTCTATTTCTAGTAGTACAAAATCCAATAATTGCTTTCAGGATTATCATTTTGGGAATAATTTATTTATATTCTCATATTCACACCAAAATATAATTAACTTGATTTTTGCATATTTTTATAAATTTATTTGGCATTTTTAAAGCTAAATTACATATGATTGCAATTATAGCCTATTTTACAATTACAGAATCATTCCCAGTATTTTTAGATTAATGATTATATATTATTAATTAGTTCAGTGTTCTTAATTTTTCTTAAAATTATTTTAATTATTTTATAAAAAATTAAAAAGGGAAAAATTGGTTATTTAATACATAGCCATTTCCAATTGCAATTGTAGCCTCAGTTAACCCCAATTCCACCCCAATATTAAACGACCCAATTTTGATTTTGACCCGACCCCTTAGCCCTATTTCTTAAACCTATCCGGTTCTTTTTAAATCCTGGCCGTTGATCGTTTTGATCAACGACTATAACCCATTCTTTCCTTTTTTAATCCTCTGACCCCTCTAACCCTAACTCATTTGCAAAAAGATGCCACCTCTAAACTCCGTTCATCTCCCAAAAAACCTCTCTAGCCCTTCGAAATCCTAACCATATTCCACCGATCTTCGTCTCACTTCCAACGGAATCCATGGCACCCTTGGCCATGGATGGCATGTTCTCCCTCTCCCTCACCATCATCTTGAGTTACTCAAAGTTTGGAGGCAAGACTTCCATGGTTTCCTTTAGATCCGTCTCATATCTGCAAGATATAAGGGCTTTACGGCCATTATCTGGCGTGTTCAAGGCAATATGAGTCTCTTCGACTCAGGATCAGACTTTCCTCAAGACCTTCTCATTCTAGGTTCTTCTCTGCCATTTTAAAGCCTTCTAAGGTTCTATACTCGTTCATTTCATTTAGATATATGACATACTTGGTCCTTACTTGACGTTTTAAGTGTTTTTCCCAAATTTTCTTTCTCAAAACAGTTCAAATCTAATTTTTAGTATTTTTGGAAAAAGCTTCTTTAAATGTTTTCTGACTCTTTTTCTCTCTCTTATGTGTGTTTATACTCGCTTGTCTATTTCTTATTATGCTCAAGTTGGTTTTCTTATTTCGATTTTGCAAGATCTTTTGTTGTTCCTTGTTCACATGTTAACTAGGTTGTTTGTCCTTTACTCTTTGCTATGTGTTCATGTTCTTTGATTTTGTTTTACTTTACTGAGTTTTGTTGGTATTCCTGCTTAGTATTGCTCTTACCTGCTTTGTTTAAACTTCTTTGATCTGTTTGGAATTCCAAGATTTTCTCAAGCATGCCTTTGAATCAATGTGTTTGCCATCACGTATGTTTGCTTTTCTCAATGATTTCTCACCTCTGATTCTATTTAAAACCCTAAAATTTGGGAGTTTCTCTTTGGTTAGATGGCACTGGGGTTTCACTTTGGAACCCTAGGTTTCCAAACTCACAGTGAGCCTATAATCGAACTCAAGTCCTACATGCCTATGGTTCTAAAACTTTCATTGTTAGACTCTTCTTTGTTTAAACTGTATGCTTTATATATGAGGAAAAAAAACTTCCCTTTCAAAAGATTTCACCAAGAATTGATTTTGAAATCCCTTTAATCATGCTAGAGATTCATCATCGATTTCTTTCGATTGAATCCCTTTTACCCTACTGGCTATTTATTTTGATCCTTTTGCGTGTAAATTCACATACTTGGGATGTTTTCCTTAAATACATGGTCTTGTGTATCTCTTATATGCTTCTGTACCAACGTTTGAATCATTTCCATATCTATATGGCTCTTTCCTTAATTACTTAAGGTTCTATGTGATTACAATTGGATCCGGGATCCTTTTTGATTGATTTTCAAACCAATACCTTATTTTCACTTTATAAAGACACTACTATTCCATCTTCCCTTGATTACCAACTATGTATTTGACCTTATTTGTGCACTATAGGGTTTCTTTACCCTAATCAGCCTTCGTAAACTAATTTTTCTTCCTTATTCCATCTTGACTAGCCGTTTGAACTAGACCCCTTAATTAAAGTAGTATAGTTGTCTTAATTGCTATTAATTGATTGGTTTCCATGTTTGTACACCATTTGCCTACATTGCTTGTTTTAAAAAACTATATAAGGACCTAGTCCTCCCTCTTTATCACATTATCAGAAAGACACAAAACTATACTCACACACTGAAACACACTTTCTTGCAATACTGTCATCTAATCCTGCTTAGTTTGAGATCTTTTTGGAACTGTTTTTCATAACTTGGCTCTTTCAAGGTTACTTTTGCTTACTTATTTTCTCTAAAACTGGTATGTCTTTTATTTAAATCTTCTGCCTCACCCCCTATGTGTTTACTTTACAGTTTCAGGCTTATTGTTTACTTTACTGCTCATGTCATGTAATTTGTGCTAAATATTTCCCTTCTTTGATTATGTTTTTGTTATGGATCCCCTACCCCTATTCCATTCTATGCACTGAGTTAAGCATTTTGGTCTGATAGTAATCTAATTAATGTCCAGGTCATGGCTTGATCCATATTGCTAAGTATGACCACCAGCCTGCGATGTCCCTCTTTGATTCCCTTCCCCTCGTGCACTTACACTTATTTTTAGACTCTTAAGTTTTGCCCCTCTCTTATGAGCCTTGCTTTGGGACCTTGAGTTCCCTCTAAACTTGGACATCTGAGGGCTGGCATTTCCATACTGCACTGTGTTTTCTTTATTATACTATGTGTTCGGGGTGTAAGCACTGCCCTGAGTCCGTTTGAGGCTCTTGGGAACTCTGACACACCACAAATATGGGAAAGTCTTTTGGAAATGTAATCCTGGAAGTTGGTTTATCTCACATTATTGGACTTTGAGTCGGAGTTACGCTGATTAGATGTAGCAGGAATATTCTGATGTAATTTTCACTTTCTCCCTCTTTCTGATTCATTCAAGTTGTAATAATTTTAATAACTATGGGGTATATAGTAAAATAGGGGGAGGGTTACTTATTGTATGCATAACGGTAGATATCATGCTCATTATGTATTACTTTCTGCAAATCATGTCAAGTTTTGCATTTTCCAATACTTTTCATATAGAGATCCTGCCTTAGATTCTGCATTTTTCATAAAAAAAGCCTATTTTGGATTCTGCATATATTTCATATAGAAAACCTGCCTATAGAACTTCATAATTTCTGCACTTAGAAAACCTGCCTATAGGACCTTTACAACTCTGCATTTTGCGTTTAGAAAATCTGCCTATAGGACCTTTTATAATTCTGCATTTCAGCATCTAGAAAGCATGCCTATAGGTCTTCCGGTACTTCTGCATGTATACGCCACTAGGCAAACAACTTTAGGCTTAATAAAAACCAATTAATTTAGAGATCATGTCTATAGGTTTATTTCATCTGTTAAAGTCAATGACACTTAGAAATCATGCCTATATGATCAGATTAACTGAATTAGCCTCGTTTTGAATCGAAAACCAATCTTAAAATCTGCAGATCCCTTTTCTAAAATCAGTAAACTTTTCCTTAAAATCAGTATACTGCTACATTGTTAGATATCCTGCCTATAAGTTTCACCTAGGCAAGCCAGTAGGTAATTGATTAACTGTATCAGTTTTGATAACTATATCTAGTCAGGGCTAATTCATACACCTCATCTGGAAAATATTTGATAAATCAGCCTGTCCTACACTTTGCTTAATTAAAGACCTAATCAATATTTGCAAGTCATGCTAAATAATATGCTACTTTGAATGAGGAGGCCTACTTAAGCCTTAACTACTATTTGCTTCCCTTTTAGATGCTATTTGTTATTGCCTGTCGCCTAGCATTTTATCCTTTTGAAATTCTAAAAAGACCCAACTCCCTCCCCTTTAGGATTAGTAGTCTCAACGCCTTTGAGACTGATAGGATTGGGTGGGTAATAACATGCAATAAGTAATGATACCGTTCCGCGCTTTAATACCTTAACGGGGTAGGAAGGGTAGATATATATATGATGACCGGTGCGCTAATATCACATACGACCCCTGTTCTGAGGAGTGATTGTTGGATATTGCATTGATGTGATCTATATTAATCATAAACCTAGGACCTCCCTCCCTCTATTTGCTTTCATCTATCTTTGTAGAATCATGCAAATCTTTTCACAAAATTTCTGCCCTCTTTACCTTTCTCAAGTTTTGATTTACTTGCAATATTGTATGTGAACCTTTTCTATCTGAGCCTTTAATTGCCTACTTGATTATGTGAAGTAACAATATGACATGGTCGTGAACCACACTAGTGGATCTTGAGGGGTGCCTAACACCTTCCCCTCGAGATAATTTCTAGCCCTTACCCAAACTCTGGTTCTTCAAACTCAAACCCTCTTAGTGTTCTAATGCACTTTAATCATTAGGTGGTGACTCTTCAATCCAAACTCAATTCCCAAAAGGGAACGAGTTGTCCTCCCAAATGTTATAAACCCGATTTCCACCATAGAAAAAGGGGGCGAGACAATAAGAAATGGATGTCATTTGACGTGATTCGGACCTTAATGCAAAATTTGATGTTTTAAGAAGTTTTAAAATATTTCATTAGTGTTGAGGTTTAATTCGATGTTTATGATGTTATTTTGGCGATTTGTTCGCATGGAAAAGTTCGTATGATGTTATTTTGTTAGTACGTATGTTTCGTTTAGAGCCCCGAGGGATCGGTGAGTTTCAGATGGGTTTCGGGAAGTTTTGAACTCATAAAAAGTTGCAGGTTTTTAGTTGTTCAGTGCCCAAGGATTTTGTTCTTCGCGTTCATGTGGTGTCTCTCACGAACGCGTAAGGCAAATCTCCCAGGTGCCAGATTTCTTCTTCGCTAATGTGAAGCCTAAGACACGAACGCGAGACTGAGGGGGGGATACCCTTCGCGAACACGACAGGCCTATCGTGAACGCGATGAAGGCCTGTCCAGTGATTTTAAAATAGAACCAAAACGGAATTTAGCCAAAATTTCATAACTTCTTCTTTTAAACTCAAAATTTGGATTTCACCACCAATTAATAGGTACTTAATCTTAGACTCATTTTCTTCAATTTCCATTAACACCCATTAGAGTTTTAGGCTTAAATCATGTACTTAAGGGTAGAAAATTAGGAATTTGGGTAGAGTTAGGGCTTTTTATATATTTGTGATTGAGACCTCGTTTTGGGGTCGAATTTTGGAACTAATTACATATTCGGGCTTGTGGGTGAATGGGTGATCGGGTTTTGGTCCGAACCTTGTGTTTTTACCAAGCGGGCTCGGGGTCAATTTTTGACTTTTTGGTAAGAATGATGGAAAAGCTATAATTAAGCATTGTAATTGGATTGTTTAGCATTTATTGATGTTATTAAGTTGATTATGTCTATATACAATTGATTTGGAGCCAAATTCCAAAGGTAAAGCGGTGTTTGAGTCTTGAGTTGGTCGTGGAAGTTCGAGGTAAGTGTTCAGTCTTACCTTAGCTTGAGGGATTAGGAGTTGTGTCCTATTTGCTATTTGCTTCTTGTTGAATACGACGTATAGGCATGGTGACGAGTATTTATATATTGGTGTCTAACATGACCGTGAGTCTTAAATGGCAATTTATTGTGTACTTTAATAATACTATGGATGCTTAAATTTATGATTCTCGGTATTGAGCAAGGATTAAGATTGTTCTCGTGGAAACTACTTATGATTGAGTATTGGTGTTAACTGAGGTAGCTAGATATTGGAACAAGATTGGTTATAGTTGTTTCTCCCTTGCCGGGACATATTTACTTATACTATAGATTCTCTTGCCGGGATAGTGTAGTTCTTTATTGATCCCTTGTCGGGACTCTTATTCTGACTATTGTTGATTGTATATTTGGATCAGGTTGCGTGTTGCAACAATGTTATATTTGGATCGGGTTGCATGCCTCAACAACAATATAAATGAATTGGGTTGCACGCCTCAACAATGATATAAATGGATCAGGTTGCACGCCGCAACAGTGATATAAGTGGATCGGGTTGCACGCCGCAATAATTATACAGTTGGATCGAGTTGCACGCTGCAACAGTGATAAATGATAGGGATCGAGTTGCATGCCGCAATAGTGTTATTATTGATCGATGTAGAGCTTAAATTGTTTTATTATATTTATCTTAAATTACTACTGGACTTGATATTTTCCCCGCAGCATGTACCCCCTCCCATCTTTCTTTGTTTATTTATGTTCTATTTTTCGCTGCATATTATATAACTGCACAGGTTTATCTGGAGTCTGGTCCTAGCCTTGTCACTACTTTGTCGGGGCTAGGCCAGGCACTTACCAGCACATGGGGTCGGTTGTGTTGATGCTACACTCTGCACTATGTGCAAATCCTGGAGCAGTTTTTGGACAGTAACACTTGGGGAGGCTACCTTCAGTCCTGTTAGAGATCCCGAGGTAGTCCTACAGGCATCCGCAGGCCCGGTGTTCTCTTCTATCTTATTATGTACTCTATTTTCATTTGATTTCGAGACAAATTTTATTTCTTTAAGACATTTGTTGTAGTAATCATAGTCTGTCTATGATATTATGACACCGAATTTTGGGTAGAGACGTATGTTGGCATTGTCGTACTGCTTTTGGTTATTATATTAGACTATGTCTTCCGCTTTATTTCATTTATCGTTAATATTTAAATGTTGATTACCTATTAATTCAGATTGTTAAAAAGGGTTAAAAAATGAAAGAGTTAGTAATTTGTATATTTTGCGGCTTGCCTAGCTTCTACGAGTAGATGCTATCATGACTCCTGAGGGTGGGAAATCTGGATCGTGACAAGTTGGTATTATAGCACTAGGTTACATAGGTCTTGCAATTCACGGACAAGCTTAGTAGAGTCTGAGGGATCAGTACGGAGATGTCTGTATTTATACCCCAGAGGCTACAGAGTTAGGAAAAACTTCGCATTTATTCTTTCTTGTCGTACAGTTTGGTTTCTCAATGCTAATTGAATTTCTACTTTGTTCTTTCGCAGATGGCGAGAACACGCGCTTCCTCATCCACCGATCAACAGCCCGAGCCCCCAATAGCAACTCCCACAAGAGGCAAAGGGTGACGCTGAGGCCGTGATAGAGGCTGAGGCAGGAGCAGAGCTCACCCTAGAGCAGCAGCATCGGCGCCGGAGCCTCAGGTTGACTTTGATGATGAGGTTCCGGCCCAGACAGTTCCGGTAGGCCCAGCTCAGGTCCCAGAGGGGTTTATTGCTACCCCAAATTTCCAGGATGCTCTGGTCCGTCTAGTGGGCCTTATGGAGAGTGTCACCTGGGCAGGCTTGCTTCCTGTAGCACTAGACGACTCTCAGGCTAGAGGAGGAGCCCATACTCCTGATACTCGCATTCCGGAGCAGATGGCTCCCCAGTTTCAGACTCCAGCAGCTCAGCCAGTTGGAGTGGTTCAGTCGGGTGTGGTAGCTCATATCGGTGATAGAGCAGCTATGTTTGTCGATGCTTTGTGGAGATTGGACATGTTCACCAAGCTCTTCACTACTACTTTTAGCGGCGCATCTTCTGAGGATCCCCAGGATTATCTAGACAGTTGTTACGAGGTTCTCTGGAACATGGGGACAGTTGAGACCAATGGGATCTATTTTGCTACTTTTTGCTTGTCTAGATCCGCCAGGTCTTGGTGGAGAGATTATTGCTTGGCTAGACCAGCCAGATCGCCAGCCTTGATCGGGGAGAATTTACTCAGCTATTTCTGGAGAAGTTTCTCCCCATCACTCAGAGTGAGGCCTATCGGAGGTAGTTTGAGCGTCTTTAATAGGGTTCTATGACTGTTATCCAGTATAAGACCAGATTCATCAATTTGGCTCACCACGCTCTTTTTATACTTCCCACCGAGAGAGATAGGTGAGGAGGTTCATTGAGGGGCTTATTCAGCCGATTCGACTTCAGATGTCTAGGGAGATTGGGAGTGAGATTAATTTCCAAGAGGCGGCCAATGTGGTCAGGAGAGTGGAGATGGTTTTTTTGTAAGGAGGTGGTCATGGGTCGGACAAGAGGCCCCGTTATTCAGGCCGATTCAGTGGTGCCTCGTCTGGAGGTAGGGATTCGTATGGTAGAGGCCATCCTCCTAGGCCCTTTCAGTTAGCCTTTTAGGTTTCTCACGGTGCCTCAGGTGGCCGTGGTTCTCACATGCAGTATTTTGATAAGCAGCCCTATAGTGCACCATCAGCTCCTATTAGTGCACCGCCGCTCCAGAGTTTTTGGGGTGGTCATTCAGGTCCCCAGGGTTAGTCTCAGTTTCCTCAGCCACAGCACTCAGGTAGATGTTTTGAGTGTGGTGAGTATGGTCATATCAGGAGGGCTTGTTCGAGATTGGTGGGTACTCAGTCTCAGCAGTAGGGTTCCCATGCTATGGTTCAGGAACCAGGTGTTCCACAACCCACCCAGCCAGCTAAAGGTGGGGGTAGAGGTGCTAGAGTGGAGGTAGAGGTGCTAGAGGTAGAGGTCAGCCAGATACAGGCCATCCTAGAGATGTAGTCCAGGGTGGTAGGGCCAATCCCTAATGTTATGCTCTTCCAGCCAGACCTGAGGCTAAGGATTCCGATGTAGTCATCACAGGTACTGTTCTGGTTTGTGGTAGAGATTCTTCCATTTTATTTGCTCCAGGGTCTACATACTCCTATGTGTCATCTTATTTTGCACCACATTTGGTCATGCCTAGTGATTCCTTGAGTGGCCCTGTATATATGTCTACAGTGGTGGGTGATTCTATTGTGGTAGATCGAGTCCATAGCTCTTGTATAGTCGTGATTGGGGGTCTTGATACTCGTGTAGATTTTTTGCTTTTGGACATGGTCGATTTCGATGTCATATTGGGGATGGACTGGTAATCACCTTATCCCGCGATCTTGGACTGTCATGCCAAGACTGTGACCTTAGCCTTGTCGGGTTTACCTTGTTTAGAGTTTAGAGGGACTCATGTTCATTCTACCTGTAGTGTTATCTCTTATGTGAAGGCTCGGCGTATGGTCGAGAAGGGGTGTTTGGCCTATTTTGCATATGTTCGTGATTCTAGTGCTGAGGTTTAATCTATTGATTTTGTGCCCATTGTCCGTGAATTTCCTGAGGTATTCCTTTCAAACCTACCGGGTATGCCACCCGATAGGGATATAGACTTCTACATTGATTTGACTCCAGGTACTCAGCCAATTTCTATCATGCCGTATCGTATGGCCCCGCCTAAGTTGAAAGAGTTGAAGGGGCAGTTGCAAGACTTTCTTGAGAAGGGTTTCATTAGACCCAGTGTTTCGCCTTGGGGGTCCGTCAGTGTTGTTTGTTAAGAAGAAGGATGGGTCGATGAGAATGTGTATTAATTACCGACAGTTGAACAAGGTTACAGTCAAGAATAAGTATCCATTACCGAGGATTGATGATTTGTTTAATCAGCTTCAGGGTGCCAAGGTATTTTCGAAGATTGACTTGAGATTTGGCTACCATCAGTTGAGGACTAGGGCATCCGATGTCCCTAAGATAGTTTTCCGCACTCGGTACGGACATTACAAGTTCTTGGTAATGTCATTCGGATTGACGAATGCCCCAGCAGCTTTTATGGATTTGATGAACCGAGTGTTCAGGCCTTACTTGGATTCGTTCGTGATAGTTTTCATTAATGATATCTTGATATATTCCCGTAGCCGGGAGGAGCACGAGCAGCATCTTAGAGTGGTTCTTCAGACCTTGAGGGATAGTTAGTTATATGCTAAGTTCTCGAAGTGTGAATGTCACGACCAATTTCCAGAATAGGTCATAAAGGCGCCCAACACCGTTGCTAGGCAAGCCAACGCAGAAAACATTACCAAATTTTTATGTTACTTTTATTAGATATAAGTGAGACAAATACTCCAATTTGGATTTAAAGCCAAAAGCGATAAATAATGTTGGTAACATAATTATACAACCCAAAATGTAAGTCTACCAATGTGTGTGTGCCAAGACCTGGTGTCACAAGTACGGGCATCTAGTAGAATATACAAAAGAATATCTCTATCCTACTATCTAAGTTAAACAAAAGACAACAAAAGTAAAGGAAGACTCCATCCGGCTGCTGTGTGGCATAGGAAGGAAAGCAGCTCATCGTGGAAGTCTCTATCACAAGCTCAAGGGTGTGCACCGGATTGGTAACCAGATGTACCTGCCTCAGATCCTGTACGATTAAGCACAGAAGTGTAGTATGAGTACATAAATAATATGTACCCAGTAAGTATCCCGTCTAATCTCGAAGAAGTAGAGACAAGTGGTTGACTTGATACTTACTAGGGTCAAGATAATAAAATAATAATGTGCTATGTTAAGCATGAAAGTCTCCAATAATTAACAAGTTATAATGAAAAGCAATAATCATGTTCTTGACCGTATTTCAGGTAGCCATTTACATTTTCAAATACTTAGCAATAAAACATGTCATGTCTAAGCTTTAGAATATAAATATATCATGTGCAGTCATGCCGAAGTCAACAGCCTGCTCCAACAGAAATTAAATTGTGCACTGCTGAGGGTCGAACGGTGCGAACCAATAGATGTATCTATTTACACCGAGGCGGTCGGTCCGAATCATAAATCTCAAGAAAATATCAAGAATACACACAAAGGCTCATTTATATACAAACAAACTCTTACAAAGTTTCAACAAGTTCACACGTTCACTTTAATATCTCCCAAGTTTCTAGCATATCGTAAATGATCACATTAGCAAGTAGACATAAAGATATTCATATCTTAGGCATGATGTGGGTCCTAATCTACCCAAACAAGTAATATCATAGTAGCTATGCATGGACTCTCGTCACCTAGCACGTACGTAGCCCCCGCATTTAGTAACAAATTCTCAATTATTATACCTATGGGGATAATTCCCTCTTACATGGTTAGAAAGGAGACTCACCTTGCTCCCAAGCGCACTTCTGATATCAAGAATAATCCCAAACCCTCAATTCGGAGCCGAACGATCACAAACTAGTTAAATGAAGTAAGAACTAATTAATATAAGCTCACAAGATCGAATTCTACCTATTTATGTAATTTCCCAACCATTTACATGAGTTTCCTAAATTTCGACCCCGGGACGATGTGCCTGGATTTCGATATTTTTCGAAGGAAGTTATTCTCTATGAACTAAGGATCAATAATATATGATTTCTAGCTCATTTCATAACAAATGTCTTGGTTAAATCTAAGTTTTATCAAAACCCTAGGTCATTCTCTAACCCCTTGATGTTCACTAATTTTAATGTGTTAATCTACCCAAAACCCAAGTATTAAACTCACATTAAGTAGAATTAACTTACCTTACAATGCTATGTTGAAATCCCCTCTTTGAAAGCTCCCAAATCGCCCAAGTGTAGAGTTAAAATGAAATAAATGCCGTGAGTCCCATTTTTAAAAGCTGTGCCCAGGCCTCTGATGTCGCATTTGCGACACCAGGCTCGCAAATGTGAAGTCGCAATTGCGACAATACGTTCGTAAATGCGAACTGGGCCTCCTTCCGCCTTGATCGCAAATGCGATGGAGGGGTCGCAAATGCGAACCCTGCTGGGTTCACAAATGCTAAGCAAAAAGTCGCAAATGCGACCACTGCCCCCAGCCGGCCTAATCACAAATGCGATGCTAACTTCGCAATTGCGAGTTCGCAATTGCGAGTTCGCAATTGCGATGACCATCTCTCAATTGCAAGATCTGCAGCAGCAACAAAAATAAAAATACCAGAAAAAACTGGTGTGCTTTTCTACCCCCAACCATGCCCGAAACTCACCCGAGCCCTCGGGGCTCCACTCCGAACACCCACACAAGTCCAACATCATTGTAAAAACTTTCTCAAGAAATCAAATCACCGGAATAACACCTAAAACCACGGATTCACACCAAAATGCATGAAATCCTTAAGAACATCCAAATTCCTATCTTTTCAACCGGACGTCCGAATCACATCAAATCAGTCCCGTTTCTCACCAAATTTCACAGACAAGACTAAAATATTATACCAAACCTGTACCGGGATCTGAAACAAACATACGTGCCCGATACCAATATGATCAAGCATTTTTCCTTTTTATTAAAATCTTAGTATTTCAATTAAACAATTTTCAATAAAAATTCAATACTCGGGCTAGGGACCTCGGAATTTGATTCCGGGCATATGCCCAGGTCCCATATTTTCCCGCGGACCCTCCAGGATTGTCAAATCACGAGTTCGGATCCATTTTTTCAAAAAAATTACCGAAGTCAAACATGGTCTTTTAAGAGAATCCTAAAGAAACAATTGGACAAATTTCAACCAAAACTCTTCCAACTCCCGAACCAACCATCCCCGCAAGTCGTAAATTAGCTAAAGCAAGAACGGGAAGTTTTATTTAAGGGAACGGGCTTCTAAAAGGCAAAATGACCAGTCGGGTCGTTACATTCTCCACCTCTTAAACAAATGTTCGTCCTCGAACGAACATAGAAAAGTACCTGAACTGCCGAATAAGTGGGGTCTCTACTCCGCATGTCCTCCTCGAACTCCCAGGTCGCCTCCTTAACCGGTTGGCCACTCCATTGGACCCTCACTGCAGAAATCCTCTTGGACCTCAACTGGCAATCCTGTCTATCAACAATGGCAACTGGCTCCTCCTCGTAACCCAAACTCTCATCCAACTGGATAGTACTGAAGTACAACACATGGGATAGGTCGACATGATACCTCCGAAGCATCAATACATGAAAAACTGGGTGAACTCCCGATAAACTGGGGGGTAAAGCAAGCTCATAAGCAACCTCCCCAACTTGCCTCAACACCTCAAAGGGGCCAATAAACCTTGGGCTCAACTTGCCCTTCTTTCCGAACCTCATAATGCCCTTTATGGGCGAGACTTTGAAGAGAACCTTCTCGCCAACGATAAATGATACATCACGTGCCTTCTGATCCGCGTAACTCCTCTGTCTGGACTGAGCTATGCGAAGCCTCTCTTAAATCAACTTCACCTTATCCAAGGCATCCTGTACCAAATCTGTACCAAGTAAGTTAGACTCACCGGGCTCAAACCACCTAATAGGAGAACGACAATGTCGACCGTATAAAGCCTCGTACGGAGCCATTTCTATGCTTGACTAATAGTTGTTGTTGTACGCAAACTCTGCTAGAGGTAAGAATTGATCCCACTGCCCTCCAAAGTCAATCACACATGCTCTAAGCATATCCTCTAAAATTTGAATTGTCGGTTCCAACTGCCCGTCGGTCTGAGGATGGAATATTGTGCTAAGCTCTACACGGGTCCCTAACTCACTCTGAACGGCTCTTTAGAAATGGGAAGTGAACTGAGGGCCTCTATCTTATATGATGAAAACCAGCACACCATGTAATCGGACTATCTTCCAATTATAAATCTGAGCATACCTCTCCACTGTATAAGTAGTCGCCACTGGAATGAAATGAGCCGACTTAGTCAACCTATCCACAATGACCCCTACTGAATCAACCTTCCACAAAGTTTGCGGCAACCTAACTACGAAATCCATGGTGATGCGCTCCCACTTCCACTCTGGTATAGGCATCTGGTGAAGTAGGCCACCCGACATCTGGTTCTCATACTTGACCTGCTGGCAATTTAAACATCTAGCCACATACTATACAATATCCTTGTTCATTCTCTGCCACCAATAATGCTACCTCAAGTCCCGATACATCTTCGTGGCACCCAGATGAATGGAATACCTCGAACTGTGGGCCTCTTCTAGAATCCTCTCCCTCAGACCATCAACATTAGGAACACATAGACGGCCCTAAAGCCGCAACACCCTATCCTCTCCAATAGAAACCTCCTTGGCACCTCACTGAAGCATCGTCTCTCTGAGAACTGCCAAATGTGGATCATCGAACTGCCAGGTCTTGATCTGCCCCAATAACAAAAACTGAGCAACCACACATGCTAGAACTCGGTTGTGCTCCAAAATATCCAACCTCACAAGTTTGTTAGCCAAGGACTGAATGTCCAAAGCTAGTGGCCTCTCCTCTGCTGGAGGGAATGCCAAACTACCCATACTCTCCACCTTTCTGCTCAAGGCATCCGCGACCACATTTTCCTTGCCCAGATGATAAAGAATGGTAATATCATAATCCTTTAGTAACTCAAGCCATCTACGCTGCCTCAAACTAAGATCCCTCTAAATGAACAGATGTTGCAAGCTGAGATGATCGGTGTAGACCTCACATGATACCCCATATAAATAATACCTCCATTCTTAAGAGCATGAATAATCGCTGCCAAGTCTAGATCGTGCATAGGGTAATTCTTTTCATGAACCTTCAACTGACGTGAAGCATATACAATAACTCGTCCCTCGTGCATCAATACACATACCAAGCCAACACGCGAAGCGTAGCAATATACTGTATACATCCCCGAACCAGAAGGCAACACAAGAACTAGTGTTGTAGTCAAAGTTGTCTTAAGCCTCTGGAAGCTCTCCTCACAATCATCGGACCAATGGAATGGAGCACCCTTCTGGGTTAATCTGGTCAAAGGTGATGCAATAGATGAAAAGCCCTGCACAAACTACTGGTAATAACCTGCTAACCCCAGAAAATTCCTGATCTCGATCACTGAAGTGGGACGTAGCCAACTTTGAACTACCTCAATCTTCTTGGGATCCACCTTAATACCCTCTCCTGACACAACATGCCCCAAGAATGCCACTGACTCTAGCCAAAACTCACACTTGGAGAACTTAATATGCAGCTTCTACTCTCGCAAGGTCTGAAGCACTACTCTCAAATGTTGCTCGTGCTCCCCCAGGCTACGTGCGTATATCAAGATGTCGTCAATAACAAAGGAATCAATATAAGGCCTAAATACCCTGTTCATCAAATCCATAAATGTCGCGAGGGCATTAGTCAAGCCAAAGGACATCACCAGGAACTCATAATGTCCATATCTAGTCCGGAATGCAGTCTTCGAAACATCTGAGTCCCGAATCTTTAGCTGATGATACCCCGACCTCAAGTAAATCTTAGAGAACACCCTAGCGCCCTGCAGCTAGTCCAACAAATCATCAATACGAGGCAACGGATACTTGTTCTTGATGGTGACTTTGTTCAACTGGAGATAATCAATGCACATCCGCATAGTCCTATCCTTCTTTTTCACAAATAACACTGGTGCACCCCAATGCGACACAGTGGGCCTATCAAACCTCTTTGCCAATAACTCCTCAAGATGCTCCTTTAACTCATTCAACTCCTTAGGAGCCATACGCTACGGTGGAATAGATATAGCTGAGTGCCTGGAGCCAAATCAATACAGAAATCAATATTCCGATCTGGAGGCATGACAGGAAGCTCAAAAGGAAAAACATCGGCGAACTCTCAAACTACCAGGACCGAATCAATCTTCGGAGACTCTGAAGTGGTGTCTCGAACATAAGCTAAATAAGCCAAACACCCTATCTCGACCATGTTTTGAGCCTTCAGGAAAGGAATAACCCTACTAGGCGTATCAATTGTGGAACCCTTCCACTCCAATCTCGCTAACCCTAGCATCGCTAGTGAAACAATCTTGCATGGCAATCTAGGATGGCGTGATATGGAGACAACCAATCCATGCCCAGGATGACCTCAAAATAGATCATATCAAGCAATAGAATATCTTCTCTAGTCTTGAAACCACAGAAAGTGACCACACATGACCGGTAGATCCGATCTACAACCATCGAATCACCTACAGGAATGGACACATGAACAGGAGTGCCCAAAGGCTTAGGAGAAATAACCAGAAAACAAGCAAAAAGAGATGATACATATGATTAAGTAGACCCTGGATCAAATAATATCGAAACATCCCTATCACCGATGGAAATAATACCTGTGATGACGGCATCTGAGGCTAATGCATCTAGCCTGGCCGAAAGGGCATAGAATCTAGCTGGAGCACCGGCTGACTGGCCTCCACCTGACTGAGCAGTAGCTGGCTGACCTCTCCTACCTGACCTCCACCTCTGGGATGGCCTCTACCAGTCTGCCCTCCACCTCTAGGTGGTTGGGCAACTGGTGCTGAAATCATGGGTTACTGACCTTGCTGCACCGCCTTGTCCCGAAGTCTGGGAAATATCTCTTCACATGACCAGGGTCTCTGCACTCAAAATAACTCTGTGGTGCGGCGACCTACTGCCCAGAAGGCTGACTCTAAAAACTCGAAGATCCATTGGAAGAAGGCTGAATAGCCGGTGAGCGGTATGAACTCTCTGGTATAGCAATGAAATAAGAGCTGGAAGAATTTAGAGGACCTGAATACCCACTGAAGGAACCCTGAATAGCTTGTGGGCGATAAGAACTCTTTGGCATGGCGCTGAAATAGGAGCGCGCTGGAGTACCCCGAGCAGGTGGTGATGCTGAAATTGGGGGCCTGCTGGGCTGACCCCTCCCACACTGACCTCTACCCCTAGCCGGGTGCCTCTAAAATCTCCGGAGAATCTAGCCCTCTTATCCTTCTGCATCTTCTCTCTACCCCTAAGACGATAACCCTCAATCATGCGGGCAATCTCAATCTCAAGCTGATACTCTGTACCCATCTCTATCTCTCGGACCATACCAGATTGGATTGGTGGGGTGTAACCCCGAAAAAAACCTTTGTACTCTCTCTACCTCTGTGGGAAGTATCATGAGTGCATGGCGATACAACTCAGAGAACCTCGCCTCATAATCGGTCACTAACATCTGACCCTGCTCTAGATGCTCAAACTGATACCGCAACTCTTCCCTCTCAAACGTTGGAATGTATCGATCCAAGAATAACTGTGTGAACTGACCCTAAGTGAGGGGAGGAGAACCTGTTGGCCTACCAAGTGCATAGGGCTGCTACCATCTACGGGCCCTGCCCTCTAGCTAAAAAGTAGTGAAGTCGGCTCCATATGAATCTAATATCCTCATGTTGTGTAGTATGTCCCTATACCTGTTAATAAAGTCCTGGGCATCCTCATGACGCTCACCCCCAAAGACTGAAGGGTGAAGCCTAGTCCATCTGTCCAATAACTTCTACGGATCGCCATCCATAGCTAGCCTGGGCTAGGGTGCCACTACAATAACTGACTGAGCCCCATCTGCGGGTAGTGCACCCAGAGTCTGATATACTACAGTTGTATGACCTGGAGCTTGAGTAGTAGGGGTCTGGGCTCCCCCACCTACCTGTGAGGTGGCTGGGTCTGCTGGAAATAAACCAGCCTAAGTCATAGAATCCATGAACCATAACATGTGGCCCATGACCTCCTGAAATCCTGGTGCTGTCATAAAATCTGTCGGGGTAGGCTTAGCTGCAGGCACCTCGCCCTGCTCCTCTACAAAAGGATCTCCCGCAGGATCTGCTGGTGGTGCCATTGGAATAGTTGTGGGATGCCCTCGTCCCCTACCACGGGTCGATGCCCTCCCCCGGCCTCTGCCTCGACCTCTAGCATCGGGGGGAGCAGCTCCGCCCGAATTTGGAACATCATCCGTGTGTGTCCTCACCATCTGTGAGAGAATAGAAGGGGGAAATTTAGCATACCAACCACTGCACAATAGGAACTGAATAAAGAGTAGTTTTTGCTAATACCCTATAGCCTCTCGAAGATAAATAGAGACGTCTCTATACCGATCTACAAGACTCTATTAGGTTTGACCATGACTTGTCCGACCTACATGAACCTAGTGCTCTGATACCATGCTATCACGCCCCATTTCCATAATAGGTCATGAAGGCGCCCGACATCGTTGCCAGGCAAGCCAACGTGGAAAACATTACCAAATGTTTATTTTACTTTTATTAGAAATAAGTGAGACAAATACTCCAATTTGGATTTACAGCCAAAAGTGATAAATAATGTAGGTGACATAATTACACAGCCCAAAATATAATTCTACCAATGTGGGTGTGCTAAGACCTGGTGTCACAAGTACGTGCACCTACTAGAATATACAAAAGAATATCTCTATCCTACTATCTGAGTTAAACAAAAGACAGCAAAATTAAAGGAAGACTCCATCCGACTGCTGAGCGGCATAGGAAGGAAAGCAGCTCACCATGAAAGTCTCTATCACTAGCTCAAGGGCGCGGACCGGACTGGTAACCAGATGTACCTACCTCAGATCCTGTACAATTAAGTACAGGAGTGTAGTATGAGCACATAAACAATATGTACCCAGTAAGTATCCCGTCTAATCTCGAAGAAGTAGAGACGAGTGGTCGACTTGATACCTACTAGGGTCAAGATAATATAATAATAATGTGCTATGCTAAGCATGAAAGTCTCCAATAATTAACAGGTTATAATGAAAAGCAATAATCATGTTCTTGACCGTATTTTAGGTAGTCAGTTACATTTTTTGAAATGCTTAGCAATAAAACATGTCATGTCTAAGCTTTAGCATATAAATATATCATGTGCTGTCATGCCGAGGTCGACGGCTCGCTCCAACAGAAATTAAACTATGCACTGCTGCGAGTCGAACGGTGCGAACCAATAGATGCATCTATCTACACTGAGGCGGTCGGTCTGATCCATAAATCTCAAGAAAACATCAAGAATACACACAAAGGCTCATTTATATACAAATAAACTATTACAAAGGTTCAACAAGATCACATGTTCACGTTTATATCTCCCAAGTCTCTAGCATATCGTAAATGATCACATTAGCAAGTAGACATAAAGATATTCATAACTTAGGCATGATGTGGGTCCTAAACTACCCAAACAAGTAATATCATAGTAGCTACGCATGGACTTTCGTCACCTAGTACATACGTAGCCCCCGCATTTAGTAACAAATTCTCAATTATTATACCTATGGGGATAATTCCCTCTTACATGGTTAGAAAAGAGACTCACCTTGCTCCTAAGCGCACTTCTGATATCAAGAATAAGCCCAAACCCTCAATTCGGAGCCAAACGATCACAAACTAGTTAAATGAAGTAAGAACTAACTAATATAGGCTCACAAGATCGAATTATACCTATTTAAGCAATTTCCCAACCATTTACATGAGTTTCCTAAATTCCGACCCTGGGCCCACGTGCCCGGATTCCAAGATTTTTTGAAGAAAGTTGTTCTCTACCACCTAAGGATCAATAATATATAATTTCTAGTTCATTGCATAACAAATTTCTTGGTTAAATCTAAGTTTTATGAAAAACCTAGGTCTTGCTCTAACCCCTTGATTTTTACTAACTTTAGTGTGTTAATCTACCCAAAACCCAAGTATTAAACTCACATTAAGTAGAATTAACTTACCTCACAATGCTATGCTGAAATCTCCTCTTTGAAAGCTCCCAAATCGCCCAAATGTAGAGTTTAAATGAAATTAATTCCCTAAGTCCCATTTTTAAAAGTTGTGCCCAGGCCTCTGATGTCGCATTTGCGACACCAGGCTCGCAAATGCGAAGTTTCAATTGCTACAATACGTTTGCAAATGCGAACTGGGCCACTTTCTGCCTTGATCGCAAATATAATGGAGGGGTCGCAAATGCGAACCCTGCTAGGTTCGCAAATGCGAAGCAAAAAGTCGCAAATCCGACGACTGACCCCAGCCGGCCTAATCGGAAATGCGATGCTAACCTTGCAATTGCGAGTTTGCAATTGCGATGACCATCTCGCAATTGTGAGATCTGCAGCAGCAGCAAAAATACCAGAAAAATCTGGTGTGCTTTTCTATCCCCAACCATGCCCGAAACTCACCCCAAGCCCTCGGGGCTCCACTCCGAACACTCACAGAAGTCCAAAAGCATTGTACAAACCTGCTCATGAGATCAAATTTCCAGAATAACACTAAAACCAAGGATTCAACACCAAAACGCATGAAATCCTTAAGAACATCCAAATTCCTATCTTTTCAACCGGACGTCCGAATCACGTCAAATCAATTCCGTTTCTCACCAAATTTTACAGAAAAGACTAAAATATTATACGGAACCTGTACTAGTCTTCGAAACCAACATACGAGCCTGATACTAATATAATCAAGCATTTTTCTTTTTTATTAAACTCTTAGGATTTCAATTTAACAATTTTCACTAAAAATTCATTACTCGGGCTAGGGACCTTGAAATTCGATTCTAGGCATACGCCCAGGTCCCATATTTTCTCACGCACCCTCCGAGATTGTCAAATCACGAGTCCGAGTCTGTTTTCCAAAAAGTTGTCCGAAGTCAAACTTGGTCTTTTAAGAGAATCCTAAAGAAACAATTGGACATATTTCACCCAAAACTGTTCCAACTCCCGAACCAACCATCCCCGCAAGTCATAAATTAGCTAAATAAAGCACAGAAAGTTTTGTTTAAGGGAACGGTGTTCTAAAAGGCAAAATGACCAGTCGGGTCGTTATAGTGAGTTCTGGTTGAGTTCAGTTGCATTCTTGCGTCATGTTGTATCAGCAGAGGGTATTCAGGTTGATCCGAAGAAGAGTGAGGTAGTCAAGAACTGACCTAGACCAGCATCAGCTACAGAGATTCAGAGTTTCTTAGGATTGGCAGGCTACTACCGTCATTATGTGGAGGGGTTTTCATCAATCGCAGCCCCGATGACCAGGTTGACCCAAAAGGGTGCCCAGTTCAGATGTTCAGTTGAGTGTGAGGCAAGCTTTAGGAAGCTCAAGATAGCTCTGACTATAGCGCTGGTGTTGGTTTTTCCCACTGTCACACCTCCTTTTTTCCGAAAGGCTTTCGGCTTTTTACTACACCCCGGGGAAGGGATATAATAAAGAAAGGAGTTTTTCCACTTAAAGGACAATCGAAATGGGATTCATTTTTATTTAAGATTCAGAGTCGCCACTTGGAGATTTATGGTGTCCCAAGTCACCGGTTTGAATCCCGAATCAAGGAAGGGTTTGACTCTGTTTAGCAGTCGCGAACCAGAAATCCGTGTAAGGAATTCTATTAACCCGGGAGAAGGTGTTAGGCATTCCCGAGTTCCATGGTTCTAGCACGGTCGCTCAACTGTCATATTTGGCTAAATTTTGATTTTTATACATGTTATCTTATTTGTGCAATTTTAGAATTAATTACTGCTTTTTGTCAATTATTATTTTTATTTAAGAAAATGAACGTCGTTTAAGAATGTGTTTTCGGATCACATCACATGAAATGCACCCGAATCCTCGACACAATCTTATTCAACGTTTTCGGATTTGGATTTGGGTTGCATGAAATGCACACCCGTATTAGGAAGGTAAGATTATAAAAAATCATGCCTAAAGCCGCTAACGTGTTATATCTTTTGGGAAGGCCGCGAAATTCGCTAAACGGCCTATCACGAATACTAAGTATTTTTATTAAGTAATTAATGAAAGCCCCGCAATTGTATATTTGATTTGGCGAGGCTCATCTCATTTTTATTATTAAAGGCCAGGCCTAGAGCAACTATATTTTCTATTTTTATTTTTTGTATCTAAAAGAAAAGAAAAGGATCTCAATTAATTCACACTAAAATCTAGATATTAAGTTCAAGTCCGGGTTCAAACAAAAGGGATAACCTTTTAGCTTGAATCCGCCACCTAACTCGAAAACCGAATTTATTACTAAATCAATTTTTTGTTTGGTAAGATTAGTATTAGCAAATAACCACAAATCTAGGCCCTTTACAAGATGATTTTAACAATATAAGGGATTTGTATTCGATTGGGCATGTTAGTAGCACAACGGGGCCCAATATGAGTGAACATTTTTGTTTAAAAAAATTTGAACTTAGCTTTAACACACTAACATATTTAGCAATTATATTGCAACGATCATTAGATTGTCCAAATTGACTCATACATTGAATTAGAACAAACTACCAAGTGTTTCAATTTTACAACTAGTTTCTAAATCTGAATTTTTTCGTTTAAATCTGGATTTGTATACCTTTAAAACAGCGAACGCCAATATTTCGAACTTAATACCAAAACTGTACTAAATCCCTCGCAAGTCATTGATAACTTCCTTTGGGCCTAGATTTATTTGCAACTCAATGCCTATTAATGTAATACTAAATTTATGCCAAATAGAGTTTATTAGAACTGTAATGAACCATTACACTAGACAAATAGCTATTTAAACAATCTAAAGAGGCTATGTTAATAATTGTTGAATCTACTGTATCTATACTAACAGTTTTACCACCGCAATCACACCAGCAACTTTAGAAATGGCTATAGCTAATTCTACTCGTAAAACAAAACATCAATTATAGTTCATGCAGTATTGTTAGTCCTTAATTATACATATGAACAAATTTAGAGAAAATTCAATATGCTAAAGCTAAACGTGCATATGGCAGCAATTACACATCCTTCAGGAGACAAAATCATGTGTTAATATTTTGACATTCCTTTCACACAGCTTCACCAAAAATAAGAAGAGAATTTTTGTACCTGGAATTAGGAAGCAAAAATAGGAGGATCAGCATCAATTTTAGTGTAGAAACAGCAATCAGCAATATAATAGTAGTCCATAACCAGTAGAGGAGGAGTTTTAATCCAAAATCATCTTCAAATTAATCAAAATATCACACCAGATCTGTGTAGTGATCGAGATTTAACTAAAAAAAACCTGAAAATCTATTCGAATCTGCTCTAAATGATCACTGCTTTTCAAACAACAAAATCAGAATTCTGAAAATGAAGATTAAGCTAAAACAGTATATTTTTTGCTTTTTTGTGAGTTTTCTAATGTTTTTGAATTTTTTGAAAGAAATTCAGATCTGGAAAAGAGAATTATGATCTGAAATTTTCAATTTCAGCTCTGGAAAATGGGCAGATATTTTTTTGGGGAAAGTTTTGGGGTTTTTAAACTTATGAAACAAGGCAGAATAACTGCCTATTTATAGATACAATTGGAAGGGAATTTCAAATTTTCATTTTTCCCTTTAGTCCCTATGTTATTTCTATTCTTAACCTTTTATTTCTGACTTGCTGCACAAGTAAGTGCAATTATTTATCTAAAATGTACACTAAAGCCCACTCTATAAGTTTTTATCCCCTTACAATCCCTATTCTACCCCTGCTTCATTTTGACATTTACCATTTCTAATGATCCTGCCATTTTTCTATGCCCAAATTACCCCTGAGGTTCCCTGGAATTACTAACAGCCCCACCCTTGACCCCTTTAACAGCTATATCCAACCCTTTACAACTAAACCAATTGCTATTATCAAACCCCCTAATTAATCGATTTCCCATAATCAGAGATAAAATGCTAATTCAAACTAGACTAATCAAACCTAACTAACTAAGGCTAATTAACTAATACAACTAAACAGTCTAGAACAATTAAATCTATTGAATTCATGAACCAAAAACAATTAAACTAGCAGAATCGCATGAACAAAGGTTTAGAATGTTCAACACTTTTAATCAAAAATCGTAAAGTCAAAATTATGGACATAGATGTATCTTAAGCAACTCACAGACTCGAGTTATCCTTTTTTAGAGGATAATTTTTCACATTTAAATTATGTATTAGATATACTATAATACCAAATAAGAGACTTGATTACTAAAAAAATGGAAAAGAAAAGAATTTAAGAAAGTACAAAGAACAGAGTGGAACTCACAATACATCTTGGAGGTGTTTTGATCAATTGAAGTCCTAGCCGCCGAAGCAATAGACTTCAGTGAAGTTTGATTATTTGTGAGCTTGAAATCCTCATGAGGACGGTGAACAGGTCACGAGACCTTAATTTGGGATATGTTGGAGAATTAGGGTTCTTGGCCGGGAAGCTTAAACCCAAATTTGAGGGGCTTTCGTAAGGTTCGATGGAAAATAATCCCGGATTTGGGTTAAGGGAAGTCAAGGGAGTCATGGGTGTAAGTTTGGGCTAATTTGGAAGATATCGCCGCCATGGGCGGTGGAAATGACGTCAACAATTTTGATTATTTGACGATCTGTGGTGGGATTCGAAGGGAGACGAAGGCAGATTCGTGAAAGGGGTGTTGAGGTGGTATAGGGGTGTAGATTTGGGAGCCGCCGGAGATGGTAGCGATTTTTCCGGCAGTGGCGGCGATGGCGTTATAGGCGAGGGTGAATATTAGGGTATGAGGAAGGTAAGGGACGGTCTCTGATTTAGGGTTGATATTTTATCACAATTTTATTTAAACTTTGCGAATGAATCAAGACCGTTAGATGATAGGAACGAACGGCACGGATTTAATTGCCCAAAACGGTGTCGTTTGAAAGGGGTGAGATTGGACCGGTTTGAGGGGTGATTTGGGCTGGGCTAGTAAGTGGAAATTGGGCTGAATTAATGGCAATCCTCATGATTTTCCAAAGATCTGATTTTCCTTCCTTTTCTTGATTTATTTATTTCTTTTGTTTTTGTTTTTGTTTTTTGTATTATTTATTTTTTTTTCTGATTTTGTAAAAATTAAAAAAAAAACTAATTAAACTATTTTAACTTCTAAAACTATGCAATAATTTTCAATTAAAAATGCTTAAGAACTAATTTTTTGTGATTTTCTTTAAATTTTGTTCCAAAACAAATCAATACCTAATTAATGCTAAACTAAAATTAAAATCCTAAATGCAAATGCATATTTTGTATTTTTATATGACTTAACATGCACAAATAACATGCAAACAATTAACACAAAATTCACAAAAATTGTAAAATAAGGAAAAATCTTTTGTTTGTATTTTATGGGAATAACTCATATATAGGGCAAAAATCACGTGCTCACAGTTGCCCCTCTTTTCTCGAAAATACGAAGAGTTTTCGTACAAAGATAAGTGAGCAAATACGAGCAATTTTTGCCCGTTCGAGTATTCCGTTGTGAAGCATTTTGAAAGGCTTTGACCGCACCATGCTTCAGAGGTTGCCTATATATCCTGGGCTAAACAGGAATCAGGTCAGTGTAGTTCGGGAATGTCTGGTAGCTGGGACTACCAGGAGTTGTGATTTTACTGCTATTGCTGCTGTTACTACTCGCTGACCTCCTTATTACATCGTGGTAAAACAAAAGAAGCTAGCCTAAGTTATGATCTAAGAGTTACAAAAGATCCTATCTATGTCTTCAAACTTTCTCTTGTGTTGCCTTGAACTTGTATCTTGTGTTCTTTCAATGGAATTTGTGTTGTTGCCTTGATGATGTTTTTCCATTCCTCTTGTTGATACTTGACTATTACGATTTTAAATATGTGTCCATTTTTCAGGTGGGCTCCTGCTTGCGATACTTGAAAAAGACATTCCCTTGTTCTTCAGGTGGGTTCCTGCTTGCAATTTTGAAAGATTATTCCCTTATTCTTCAGGTCGGCTCCTACTTACTGAATTTTGAAAGATTATTCTTCAAGTGGGGTCCTGCTTGCTGATTTTGAAAAGATATTCCCTCATTCTTCAGGTGGGCTCCTGCTTGCTGATTTTGAAAAAAATATTCCCTTATTCTTCAGGTGGGCTCGTGCTTGCTGATTTTGAAAAGATAGTCCCTTATTCTTCAGGTGGGCTCCTGCCTGCTGATTTTGAAAAAAAAATTCCCTTATTCTTCAGGTGGGCTCCTGCTTGCTGATTTTGAAAAGATATTCCCTTATTCTTCAGGTGGGCTCCTGCTTGTTGATTTTGAAAAGATATTCCCTTATTCTTCAGGTGGGCTCCTGGTTGCAACAGACATACGAGACAAAGAAAATTTTTTGTCCCAGTTTGATAACTGGGCGCATTGTGTTTCCTAATAATAAACTTGAAAGACAAAACTTGCATTATAATTCCCTTGTTCTTCAGGTGGGTGCCTGACTGCTGCGCTTGAAATGTATTCCCTTGTTTTTCAGGTGGGCGCCTGATTGCCAAAACTTGAAATGTATTCCCTTGTTATCCAGGTAGTTTCTGACTGCTTCAACTTTGAAATGTATTCCCTTGTTATCCAGGTAGGCGCCTGATTGCGATAACTTGAAATGTATTCCCTTGTTATCCAGGTGGGTGCCTGACTGCTTCAACTTTGAAATGTATTCCCTTATTATCCAGGTGGGCGCCTGATTGCGATAAATTGAAATGTATTCCTTTGTTATCCAGGTGGGTGCCTGACTGCTTCAACTTTGAAATGTATTCCCTTGTTATCCAGGTGGGCGCCTGATTGCGATAACTTTGAAATGTATTCCCTTGTTCTCCAGGTGGGCGCCTGATTGCTGAACTTTGAAATGTATTTCCTTGTTTTCCAGGTGGGCGCCTGATTGCTTAGTTTGAAATGTATTCCCTTGTTATCCAGGAGGGCGCCTGATTGCTTCAACTTTGAAATGTACTCCCTTGCTCTCCATGTGGGCGCCTGATTTCAAAAATAGACGGACAAAGAAGATTTTTCTGCCCCAGTTTGGTGGCTGGGTACAGGGATAAGTGTTAAACTGAATTATTTTACCAACTATTATAAGAATTTGAAAGCTAAGTCCTATTATCCAGGGAGGTCCTAACAACTCCTAAATTATCTCTTCTAAAGGGATTACTTCCACTACATTTGTTATCAAAGTCTTAAACTACTCTCCATTATCCAGGAGGGTCCTGACAACTTCTATTACGATTTCCGCTATATCTTGTTACCTAAGCAACCTTAAAACTATGTCCCATTATCCAGGAGGGTCCTGAAAAATCCTAATTGAATCCTATCTTAAGCATTCAAACTTATATTCCTTTGGGTACATTTATGCTAATTTGTGATTCTCATGATTGTTTTGAAATTTAAACTATGTCCCATTTTCCAGGAAGGGTCCTGACAACTCCTAAATTATCTCTTCTAAAGGTATTACTCCACTACATTTATTATCAAAAGGTCTTAAACTACTTCCCATTATCCAGGAGGGTCCTGACAACTTCTAATTAAAAGGTTGTTTTAACCTAAACTATATCTATTGTAAGTACGACTTCCACCACATCTTGTTATCTAGACTGACTTTAAAACCATGTCCCATTATCCAGGAGGGTCCTGAAAACTCCTATTACAACTTCCACTATATCTTGTTATTTAAGCTGACCCTAAAACTACGTCCCATTATCCATGAGGGTCCTGAAAACTCTTAATTGAAACCTATCTTAAACATGCAAACTTTGGAATGAACTTATATTCTTTTTTATGCCAAGTTATGTTTCTCATGATTGTTTTGACATTTAAACTAAGTTCCATTTTCCAGGAGGATCCTGAGAATTTCTAGTCATACCTGTTTGGGTGCCGCCTTTCCTTACGGAGGATTTCTCCGAAACTTCTGCCCCTGTTTCAATCAAAGAAAATCTTGTCAGTTTAAAATGTGGTGGTTGGTTTGTGGCCTTGAACTTTGATGACGATTGCTCTTTCACTTCCCATGATAGCTTATTTCCACTTGAATGCCTTGTGCGTCTACTGACTATCCATTTTCCCCCGGCGTCCTTGTCACAGAAAATACCTCTTCTCTGTTCAAACCCACATCCCTTACGGCCTGACATTTACCAATACCTTGTTTTCATGAATCTCAAAACATGACAATTGCCATCCCACTCAAAGTATATGTTGCTCTTTCTTGACGGATCCCACTAGCTCCGATCTTGAAGTCTCTTGTTCCTTCACTTTCCATGATAACTAACTCCCAATCGATTGACTTTGATTGTTTATTGGTTAACCACTTTCTTTGTTATCCTTGACATAGAGAATATCTCCGATCCGTTCACCACCCCTTCTATCTTTGTTGCATTGTTCATGAATTGATATGTACTAAACCCTTGTATTCTAAATGAATCTTCAAAGCATGTCAATTGCCACCCCTCAAGGTGTATATTGTTATTTTCTTGACCTAACCACTGGCCCCGGATTTCATTTGAAGACCTCAATCGTTCCTTGACTGACCACTTCCTTTATCAAAATATGCCTCTCCTCTGTTCTAACCCCATACTTTATTTGTTGTATTGCTCCTGAATTGACACTTACCCACCTTTTTGTCTCCCATGAACCCCAAATCATTTTAATTGTTACCAACTTCAGTCCACATGTTGCTCTTTTTTATTTAAACCACCGCTCTTGCTTAAAGTCTATGGTTCCATCGCTAGCCATGATAACTTTGATTTCTTTTTGGGAGATCTTGATTGTCATTGGTGTCAATCCTATTATGGGAAATTTTTTTAATTTGTTCAACCTCGCTCTTCATCTGTTGTGTTGTTCATGAATTGATGTACACCTAGCTTTTGTATTTCACAAGGACTTCCAAAGCATGTTAATTGTTGCCAACTCAATCATGTTTGATGTTATTTCCTGACTTATGACAATTTGATGTGATGGACAGATCCCATTTTATGCAATTGGAAAGCTTGGTGGCAAATTTTGAAATCATTTCTTACTTGTTAGGACCAGACAGACTCAAGAAGAGGGAAAGACAAGGTGGGAAGAATAGAGTGAAAGAAAAATGGAAAGAGACGATTCCTAACAAGAAACCTATAGAGTAACGACCCATAGGATATGGATACCGACTCTAGCAACCTTGACATGCACTTGCAGCCTTTTCTGTATAACAAATCTGATGTTCAGCTCTTGTTGCATTTTTTGCTGTGAAACTGGTCTTCAATGCTCCATTTGCCTGATCTGGTTCATAATCCTTAGTCGACTTGTAGTGCCCATAGGGTTTTCACCATCAAGCCTCTCTCATTTTGATTTTCTCTCAACTCACTGTCCCCTTACGGTGCCCGTGAAGGTTTTCACCAATAAGACTCTCTCATTTTGATTTCTCTCATCTTGGAGTCCCGTGGTGGTTCTCATCATCATGACTCTCTAATTCTTCATTTTCCTTTGTTTGGACTGGAGTGTTGCCCCTGATGTGATTCACCTTTGCTCGCTTGACTCGGAATTTCTTAAAGATTGATCGGAAGGTCTTTCTTTGGACCGTAATGTGGCTTTTGGATGGTTTGGAAAGAAGGGTATAAAGGCTCAAGATAATTCAACATGGGTTAAAGAATTACAACTTTCGGAATCATATTTCTTGCAACAACCATAACTTCTGGCCCAGTTTCCTTCTTGGGGATTCTTGGATTTTTCTTCTGTTGTGACTGAACCTCAGTGAGGCTTCCTACATACCCTTTCGGGATCAAGTCAAATGTAGTTCAGGAAACTACATTTGTTGTTGCGATATTTCCTTCCTTCCATTCTTCTTTTCTTTCTCATTTCTTTTCCTTTCTTTCTCTTTTCTTCTTTTCCTTTTTCTTTTCTTTTCTTTTCCCTTTTTTTCTTTTTTTCTTTTCTTCTCTTTCGTTTTTTTTCTTCTTTTTTTCCCACTATTTTTCTCTTGTTTCTCCATTTACTTTCCCTGCTCGGGTTCTTGAGTTTTGTTGTTGATTCCGAAAGAGGGATACGAAAGAAAATATAATAATGCTCAAAGGGATAACAAGGGATAAAGTGTTTGTATAGTAGAATAAAATGCCTTCGTCATTCCAATCTTCAAAACATACCAAGCACAAACTACACAGTTAAAACACCTTTTAATTGATTCACATATTTGCCTTCTGTATTTGTCAATTCCTAGAACCATTGGACAATAATTTCGGTACCATGAACGGTCCCTTTAAACTTGGGGCATTCTTGCCTTCGACTTTAAACCGTTGAGGTATGATGCATTTCCACAGTGTTTCTTTATGTTCTATTTGCCTCCAGTTTTACTTGATTCAGGCTTCAATGTATTCCAATATGTTCTTATTTCTTTCGAGTGCCCTTACATTTTCACATTGTTTCATTGCTAAACTGACTTTTAAAAATCAGGCCGAGAATTGTGTGTGCATGTCATGTCACCAAAGTCAGCGTAAAAAGAATTGTAAAATGACTAGAAATGACTAAAAATGTCAGGAAACAGAGAATTGTATTAGACTGATGGTGAAAAGGGTTGAAACAACAAAACGAACAGACTAGACTAGAATTACAAACCTAGACGGCACTAAACAAGCTATTATTACTAAACAAAG
>MU735154.1:147053-161794 GCA_026770625.1 Nicotiana glauca
TACCTTATATTTGATGTAATGTCGTGCAGGATAGTGTTATCAGGGTATGTGTGCAAGTTAGCAGGTGTTATTCATTTGAGACAGAAGGTCATATGAGAAAACGCATTTAGTGATATCTTTTGTTTGAGAATTTGGAAGAGTTAGTAGCAATTATTCACATGAGATTGTAACCATATCAGGGAAATTATAGTAGGACTCAATTCGTGGGAGGTTTTATGTAAGAGGAATATGATAAAGATGTTCCACTAATGATGCAACGTGTTAAGGTGATAGTTTATGCCTCCATGCAACTCAAGAATCAAAAAAAATCTTAGAAATTGCAGCAGTGGTATTTGCATTGATGATTTGGCACCATTGTTGGTATATGGTCCATGTTGATATAGTCATGGACCATAAGAGCCCTCAATATAATTTCAAACAGGAAGAATTTAATTTGAGGATGAGAATATAATTGGATTTACTCAAAGGTTACGGCATCGATATTCTATATCACCTGGGAAAAATCCAATATTGTGGCGCACTTTGTGGCAAAATGTACGAACTGTCAGCAAGTGGAGGACGAACATTAAAGGCCTAGAGGATTGTTACAAAGAGTAGAAATTTCAATGTGGAAAGGGGAAATGATCAATGTGGATTTTTTTTGTATGATTACCGTGCACTACATGCAAGTTCGACCCAATTTGGGTAATTGTATATCGACTCAGTATGCTTAGTTGTACATCAAGAAAGTAGTCAGACTTCATGGAACTCCAGTTTCTACTATCTCAGATCGAGGGGCTCAGTTCATAGCAAACTTCTGGAGGAAATTCAAGCAAGGTTTGGGTACTCAAGTAAATCTCAATACGGTTTTCCATCTGCAAACTGACGGACAGGCAGAGCAGACTATTCAAATGCTTGAAGATATGTTGCGATCTTGTGTTCTAGTTTTCAAAGGTAGTTGGGATGACCATTTGCCGCTTTTCAAGTTTGCTTACAATAACAACTTTCATGCCAGCATTCAGATGGACTCATTTGAGGCATTGTATGGAAGGAGGTGTAGGTCTCCGATTGGATGGTTCGAAGTGGGTGAAGCAGAACTGTTAGGGCCAGATCCCGTGCACCAGGCTATGGAAAAAGTTAAAATCATTTAGGAGAGTATGAAAAACTGCTCAGAGTCGTCAGAAATCCTATGTAGACGTATGTCGAAGAGAATTAGAATTCCAAGTAGATGATTGGGTGTTCTTGAAAGTATCTCCCATGAAGGGAGTCATGCGATTTGGGAAGAAAGGGAAATTGAGTCCAAGGTTTGTCGGCCATATCGGATCGCTCAAAGGATGGGACAGGTGGCTTATAGGTTAGAGTTGCCCCTTGAGATGTCATTAGTGCACCAGATGTTCTATATGTCTATGTTGAAGAAAGTGGTTGGAGATCCATCTTCCATTGTGCCTGTTGAGACTATTTAGGTGAGTGAAGACTTATCGTATGAAGAGGTTCCGGTTGCTATTCTTGATAGGAAAGTCCGAAAATTGAGTAACAAGGAAATTGCTTTAGTTAAAGTATGGTGGCTAAGTCAACAAGTCGAGGAAGCCACGTGGAAAGCGGAAAAACAAATGAAAGGGGAATATCCCCAGCTGTTCGAACAAGTCTAGTAGTGATCGTGCGAACGATTATCTTTAAGCAATTTGAGGTAGTGTTCAGATTTGTGCAAAGGCAGCCCATTTTCCCGAAATTGCCTTATTGCTGTAAATTCCCAATGTGTGCCAGATTGCAAATGTTGTTGCTATTTGGGTAATGTGCAACCCTTGAAGTAAATAAAAATTTTGTGAAACTTATGTGGTAGGTAAATGATTAATGATAGAGTAGATTGGTAATGGTTAATTGAAGCATTTCTGGCATGTTAAAGTGTTTGGAATGTATGGGGCTCATTGAGATGACCCAGTTGTGTGGAAAGTAAATGACCTTGATTGAACCAGGTGCAAATTGTGGTGTAAAGAGAACGAGCTAATTGTAAGTTGTTTAAAGTGTATGAATATGTATGAGTTGTTAGGGAATGAATTGTATACCAGTTGTAGGGTTAACATAAACTGTGTAATGGTCTTGGAAATATGTTTCGGGGGTTCTCTAGCAGGTAGATATGCCTAATTACAAAGGAAACTCTGGCGAAATTTTTGGAAAATTATGGAGTTAGCCAAATTCGGGACTATTGATATATTTCATGATGTGAACAAGCTGAAGTTACATAAGGATGGCTAGTGCCTCAATCCTCATTCGAGGACGAATAATCCTAAGGGGGGGAGAATGTAAGGCCCCGAAAATATTTTTCGAGTAATTTAAGATTTCGTCGTGCCAAGGTAGGCTAAATTATTTTATTTCGTGTGCAAATGAGGATTTATGATATGATGGATATCAATTGGATATGTTAATAAGTGTATAAGTCATATTAGAAGTGAATTGGGGTCTAAGGAAAGGCCTAAGTCTAAGCCAAGTTGGAAAATTGCATATCAGACGAAATTTGTAAATGAGTGCACACAATACCTTACTTTGAACAATCATATCTCCCGTTATATAAGGAGTTTTGTGGTGAATAACCTATCAAATTAAATCCCTTTGAGTCTAGTTTCCAACGCAACAAACCGTTTATCATTTGGAGGTGTATACAGAAAGTTATGACTATTTTACTGGGTATGTGTCACTAAAGCTCCTAGGTGCGCGGTAGCGCTAGTAGACGCGCATATTGCGAAGCATTCTGCCTTTGGATGCGCATATTAGCGTGCCCAGGTGCGTTGAAGCACTAGTGGAAGGATTCTAAATACCCCTAAAGACCGGAAATAAGAGAAGTTGAGATAACTCTCAAGCTTAAGGGTTTCTCTACACCCCAACTCGACCAAGGCATCAAATTGCACACCAAAGGTGAGTTTTTAAGGGTGTTTTCATGGAGATTTCACTTCTCAATTACTAGTTACAACATGATTTTGGTTGGATTTCATAGGATTTCTTCAAAACCTCAAGAACACCCCAAAGTTGTCTTTCAAGATTTGGTCTACAAGAGGTAATCC
The DNA here is from genome assembly GCA_026770625.1 of Nicotiana glauca. NCBI lineage: Eukaryota > Viridiplantae > Streptophyta > Magnoliopsida > Solanales > Solanaceae > Nicotiana > Nicotiana glauca. The sequence continues at coordinate 150,089 of MU735154.1, forward strand.
TACACCTTAGACTTACATATATGGAGTTATTATGGAATTATGAGTATGAATCATGTATTACAACCTATGGTATGGTGATTGGAAGCCATAAATTCCCAATTTAAATACATGACCATGGTAGGGATTTAAAGATGATTATTCGATGGAATTTTGTTGGTTGGGTGTGAATGGTTGATCACACATGTGATGTTAGGAGTATAAATTATTGAAGAAAAATAGTGGGATGAATTGTTGGTTAATAGTGATAATTGGATGAACCAATACTATAGATATGAGCTGGAAAGATTTATACCTACAAGGTGTTTGATAATATGCCTAAATGGCATAAGTTATGGAATTTGTTACTAATATTGGTCCTATTGAATGTTGTATTGTAGATTGAAGTTGTTTAAGTGTATTGGAACATTGTAGTATCATTAAGGGGGGAAATCCCAGGTATGTATGGCTAACTTTAACCTTTGTAAATTCAACTTGTTTGGTGTACAAGAAATTGGTACGTGTTATTTATGTGAACTATTTGTGAATTTTGGTTGTTTCACGGGTGTCAAGGCAAGATGGCCTATTTTCATGAATTTTTGTGATTAATATGTCTTGAACGTTGTTGGTTAAGTTTTCACAATATAATGATGTAAGTAATTGGCAATAAACCAAGTGTGATTGTGAAAGTGTTATGTGGCAAGAGTTGAGAAACAAATGATGGAAGGAAATCATAAATGATGCAATTGGAACAACTGTGGTAATAACATATTTGGCTTGTTGTGGGTAATTATTGTGTAACTTAAATTGCATATGAGTTGTTGAATATGATGGAAATGGTATTGATAACTACAGAAAATCTTGTGAATTGTTGTGGTTGCTCTTTGAGAATTATTGTTGTTGTTCTATGTGAATTGTTGTTGTTGTTGTTGTGTTGTTTGTGAATTGTGACTTGTACGGTGGGATCGGGTTACGTGCCGCAACACGAAGTAATAAGGTTGCCGAGGTAATAAGGTGGAAAAGTGATCGAAATCACTATTGAAATGAAATTATGAAAAAGATTGTGAAATCATTGATGTGAAATTGTTGAAGGGGAAAAAAGGAGAGATTGTGAAACTTGTTTGGCTTTGATTGTTTCTTTCATGTGCATTTGATCGTTGATTCTATTGATGTCTGTTACTTGTGTGTTATTTGATTTTACTTGGGGTAAAGTTTGTTCATACATACCAGTACAATTCAAATGTACTGACGTCCTTTTTGCCGGGGGCGCTACATTCGTGTTATGATTGTAGGTGGTTCAATAGCAGGTAATTCAGCCCATCGACAATAGTGCCTCCTCTCCATCCCATTAGTTGCATTGGTGAGCCACACTTCCTCTTGGGGTCATATGTGGTTCATGCCACCTTCCTTTGAGTTTATTGTGTATTGTAAGGTATAGCCGGGGCCTTGTCGCCGGCAAGTATTGGTTGAGTTCCTAGTATTCATAGAGGCTTCGTAGACACGATGTGGGTGGTGTATAAAAGTATTTTGGGTAGTAACTGTACAATCCGGAATCGTGGTCCACGTTGGTAAATGTTGTATGTATTTTTGTAAGTACTCGGTATCAAATGTTGGAATTGATAAAAAGTAGAAATGAACTCAAGTTGTAAGTTTATGCTTAAGTCTTAAATTGCTATTTAAAAAGAATAATGTATATTGGAATCACGGGGTAACGCGTGAGATAGGAAAGGAAATTCCAGGTCCGCTTGACTGGGGTCCTCCGATTGAGCGCCGGTCGTATCCCTCGGTTTTGGGACGTGACATGAAGCCTCTAATTTGTACTAAAAACGCTGACTGTTTGGAAATACTGAAGACTATAGTAATGATAAAGCCTCGAAAGAACTGGGGATCACCAAATAGCAGGTACGAGAATCCTAGCGCTCTGAATCATCAACCTGTAAATCATTACCTGTATCGTAAGATGCAGGTCTCGGGCATAAGGGACATCAGTACATTTGAATTACACTGATATGTAAAGCAACTGAAAGAAAGAATTATAAATGTTGAAACTGAAACTGAGCTGATAACTGAGAATTGATAACTGATAACTGAAATAATAATTATTGAAATTGAAACTGAAATGATAATGGATAGCTAATAACTGATAACTGAAATGATAGCTGGTAACTGAAATGATAACTGATAACTGAAACTGAACAAAGGAATTAAGGATATGAATACTCCCTTTTCTTAGTGATGAACAACCAGTTTATCTGAATATTAAAATGCGACCTCACGCACAATATATATATATATATATATGTGTGTGTGTGTGTGTGTGTGTGTGTGTGTGTGTGTGTGTGTGTGAGAGAGAGAGAGAAAGAGAGAGAGAGTGTGTGTGTGCACAACTGCAGCCTCGGGCCCAAGTATGCATATATATAACTACCACTTCAGGTCCAAAAATGCATAAAGCATAAACTGCGGCCTTAGGCCCAAAGATGCATAAAGCATTAACTGCGGCCTCGGGCCCAAATACAGGTGTTCGACATTCAGGGATTTAAAATTAGGAACTGAGAATCATACTACAATACATGATACTGAAATATTGAATCGCGCAGAGTTACTAGATCATACTGAGTTACATAATACTGGAATACTGAATCATACTAAGTTACATAATACTGGAATACTGAATACGACTAGAATGAGACATGTATTCTTGAACTGATTATGAAAACTGAAACTTCAACTATTTATGACATGCTGAGTAAGTTATACTGAGACTTAGGGACATTAAACCAAAGTCTATATTGAATACGAACTGATCTCACAATGTTCAGAATGAAAGTCATGAACGAGTTATGAAGCAAGAGAATAGAAGTTCTACGGCTAGACTTAACTATATTTCTGAGTCAATTGATACGTCGTAAAAGAAATGTAGTGTAGGGAGAATCATTAAAATTCCCAAACAAAGATATTTAGCCTCACATACCTTAACTTCCTACTCTTGAGCATAGTAAAACATTCTCCAACCCTTTCAACTTTAATCCATATCAATACAAGTCAAAGTGATTCCAAATTAGCAACAATAGTCATGTTTTGGTCACTTAGGCATTTTATCAAACACTTGGTGGTATAAAGCTTCATAGCCCTTATTAATGGTGTCTCTACACCCAATAACCCATTATTTTGCTCCTAGATAAATTCTAATGTCTCAAATAGTTATAATCAACACTATACTTTATCACCCATAAGGTAATCAACACCCATAACCATCAACAACTCAAACATATCATCGTTCATTCTTTTCTATCAAACTCATCAACTCATATCTCATGAAATAGAGTCTATAATCATTAATTCAATGATAGAATCAATTAAAGAGTGAAGATATTACCTTTTGACCTTCAATCTTCTAAAATTCGAATTCTAGAGTTTCTTCTCTCAACAATGGTATCCCAAACGAATATCTAATTATATGGAGGGTTTACCCATATTAATAAGATGTTAAAAAATTAAAAATAACTTAGAATCATCATTAGAACATACCTTGGATGGTGGAGGGACCCTTAAGGAGTTAGGTTTTTGAGAGTTTTCCTTTCTAGAGCAAGTTTTTATGTTTTGGGGCTGTGGGGGACAAAATATGGCTAAAAATGACTTCCCAAGTCGTCCACCTCGTCCCAGTTGGCGCGACCGCGGTCCCGACCGCGGTAATTCGCTGGGACACTGCCTCACCACTGCGGTCGCGGTAAAACCTAGGTAGAACCGCGGTGATTATATACCATTCTGTAAAACGGGCATAACTTTTTACACAGAGCTCCGTTTGGGCTACACAATATATCGTTAGAAATATATTTCAAAGGCCTACAACTTTCATGCTTTGAGTTTTTCCAAATTTTAACTAAACCCTGCTGGAAGACAGACTTTCTGCAAACTTAGTTGATTTTATCAAATCTTATGCACCCCATTTTCCATCTTGATTTTGAAACAACTATTTTCACCCATAATCATCCCGATAGGACTTCATATGTCCAAAGTATAACCTTACTACTCCTTTAACTCATCCATACCCAATCCGAATGTGCGGGGTGTTACACTGTTATGGTATAGTTGGTTATTTTTGGTGTAGTTGTGGTATTTGTGATAAGGATATTTTTTCTGATAGTCCAATTTACAAGGGAAACTCTGCCAAAATTTTTGAAAATTTAGAGAGTTAGCCAAAATTTTGAGTCCCTTGGAAAAGTGAGTAGTTCTAAGAAAACTTAAGAAGTTCAAGTGATAGTGCTAGCAACATTCGAGGACGAATGTTTTTAAGGAGGGATGATTGTAACACTCCTCAAATCTATAGAAGTTTCAACGCTCGCTAAAATAAAATTTAATTTTTTCTAGAAAAAAAAGAATTTAAATTATATTTCTATTAAAGATTTAAACCCCGGTGATTGACTTTTGAGTTACTTCTCTATTTAAAAGTAATTGAATATACAATTAGGGGAATGTTATTAATTTTAATATTATTAATTTTTTAAAGTAGGTATCATTAATAATTAATTAAGTCAAAAAAAATAAAGAAAATAAAATAAAAAGTGCACGTGACCTAACCCATAAAGTGGGTATTAAAAAGGAAAACAAAGGGGCTTAATGCCCTGAACAAAAGGTATTCTGCTTTCAAACGCAGGCAAAGAACGTACAGCCTTCTGGGAAACGGAGGCAGTCACAAAGTTACTCACGCACGAAAAGTTTTAGGGTTCTTTACAAGTTACGAATTTTTGAACTCGGGTATATAAAATTCTCTGTTATCAATTACCTTACAATAATAATATGTAAGAATTGAATAGTTAATTCCCTTCTTTTTCTATATCAACAGTAAAATTTCATGTTTAGGTGTGAAAATTTAAAATTAATTAAAATGCATTGGTTGTTGTAGAATCGATTATTTGACTGGTGTCAATTGGACGGGGGCTACGTATTGGCTCGAGAAGTTTTGAGGTGAATTGATATAACCCTTTACTAAAGTGGTTTAACTCACAAAAGCACGCATACAAGGTGTTTGATGAATTGCTTAAAAGAGTTAGCATGGCTAAGTAATTTTTCAGCAACGAGACTCTCGGCTCGTGTGCTCCTTACTTTGGCACAAGTAGTTTCAGGAAGTCAACGCCTTGGTGAGGACCCTCGGCCTGGACGATAACCCCTTCTCAGAATAAAGGCTACTCCAAAAAATATTTTCTTTCTAATTCTTCTTGTGACTTTTCGAGTCTAAATCTTTTCTTTTGGGAACATTATGTACATGCTCGGGCTGGTATCCTTAAATGTAAAGTATGTCATAAGAATGAAATAAACATCTAAAAGTATTTCTAATGATTCTTGCTTCTTCATAAATTTTCAACATGAAAATATCATATAAGAATAACACAAAAATCTGAAAATTTATGCACATATGTTATAATAAATTATCTAAACTTTTGCTAGAAAAATTCTAAGTTAATAGTTACTCTGCGCTGAGAACAATGAAGCGAGTGGCACCTCGTGGATTGAGCCTATTCGATTAGTTGGGATCGAAACTGTGCCGATCACACGGTGACTGAAATGGAATTAACTCAGGATAGTTGGAACTCCCAAAGTATAAAGTGAATTATTTTTTTATAAGAAAAAAAAAAGAATTTCTTTTAGAATATTCATAAACTGCTATTATGCAATAATTTTAGAATTATTCTTATAAGTTTTATATTTTACATGCATTTAGAACATTTGCTCATAATGTATATGTTATTAAAATTTCACCCCATGTTGTTGAGACTCACTAAGTACAATGGATGGTACTGACGTTCTCTTTTGGGAACCTACGTTGGTCTGCGGTACAATGTAGGAACCGGTTTTGCAGGCGAGTAGGCTACGGGTTAGGACTTCCTTCTCTTCCAGTGTTATTTGTGAACTCCGCTTTTGGTCATGGAATATTCCTTTGAGTCATCTTTATTTAGTTATTTCTTTGTTTACTTAGAGAACTGGATAGCCAATCTCATGTCATGAGCAGTGCGTCAGTTTATCAGTAGAGGCTTCATAGACATAGTCGTTGGGTTAAGATTCAGATATTTTTAATAATAACTTAACAGTAATTCAGTAGTTACTACGAATAAAGTTTTAGAGTTAATTTTATTTAAATATTTAAATTAATCAAAAGTATTTGGTTAGAGTATTGCCTTGTTGCATATAAAATTTGGAGTTGCAATAGATTTGATAAGCAGAGATGGTTCGCTCGGTCATATTTAGTGATCGAGTGTCGGTCCCGGCTTGTTCGGAAAATGGGTTGTGACACTACACCTGCTATTATAGTAGGATAAGTATATACTCCAAATATGACACAAATATACTCAAGTTTAGGGGTGTACATAGGCTGGGTTGGTTCGGATTTTTCAATTACCAAACCAAACCAATAGTGTCGGATTTTTAAATCTATAAACCAAACCAAACCAATAGTGTCGGATTTTTAAATCTATAAACCAAACCAAACCAACAAAATCAGATTTTTCAATTTCGGGTTTTCTCGGATTTTTCGGGTTTTCGGGTTTTTTTTTTCGATAAGTCTTCATAGCACAAATATATAATTTGTGCTCCACATACTTCTCTAATCCTACAAGGATACAACTATATAATGTATTTTTCAAGAAAATAATACAATAATATGAGATGTTGTCATAACATTGTACTAAAATATTCAATAGCAAAAATACTAAAATCCATAAAGAAAATATTACTAAGTAATAAGCCATAATAAATATTAACATAATCTAAAAGTACTATATAAGTCATGCTTAAATAAGTACAACTATAAGTATATTAGTTACACAACTAAGCACTAAAGAAAAAGATAAACTAAGTTATGCATTTTCAATATAAACAATGCAAAACTAAAAAATAGATATCCACACTATTGTCATTTCTAGTGTTGAATTGAATTTTCTTAGTTAGCATTAGTATTGATGTGAAGTTTATTTGAATTACTACCTTTATGAACTATAAAATTTATTGGACCATTCAAGAATGTTAATTTCAAACTTGAAATAATATGTTTAAAGATAAAATTGTGAAAAAGTTTAAGAAATATTTATGAATTGTATTAAAAATAAATATTTATATGTATAAAATATTTGTAAAAATTGAATAAATGTAATATCGGGTTGGTTTGATTTCGGTTTGACTTTTTTTAGTTAAAACCAAACCAAACCAAACCAATTATGGTCGGGTTATTTTTTCCAACACCAAACCAAGTCAAAGCAACCCATGATCAGATTTTTTTTTTCGGTTTGACTCGGATTACCAGTTTGGTGCGGTTTATCAGTTTTCTTTGTACACCCCTACTCAAGTTTATGAAGATATCATTTGAACTCATAGTGTTTTGTTATCACGATACATCACATTTTTTGACTCCTTAAGAATAAGAATTGCGATGATCCAAGTGGATCAGGTTGTAGTAGCCTCGTTCTATCATTGGGAATGAATAGCGTTATAGATATCAAATCCTAACAAAGTACTCCCTCTATTTTATTTATTTATATGACAATGTTTGACTTGACCAAATATGAAGTTTAAAAAAGATATACTTTCGGCACATACCTAAAGTAACTTTAAAACTTGGGTTTGTGTGTGTAGACTATCCTTAGAAGTGTCTATTCTACCAAACCACGGGACGCAGCCGTAGATCGAGCCCTGGAAGTCCTCTCCTTAACCCCTCGGCGGGGGGCAGATGGAGTATTGACGAAGATGCTTGGGACTGAACACATCCCCGTACTCATAAACAACGATGATTTTTTAATGACTATAAGCACATTCATTAAGGATAAAATGATAAGTTAAAATAAAGTATTTTCAAATATAGTAAAGGTAACGTTCTTTCTAAAACAAACTTAAAAGGAAAGAGCGTCATATAAAACCGGGAGTACAAGTCATTTATCAATCTTGATTAGAGGACCTTATCTCGTGTACAACTAATCAAAGGAAAGTGATTCACTTTGCAGCTCAGTTGATAGACCTTTTCTTGACAACAACAAACAAAAAAGAGGAAAAAAGAGCGGCAGAAGTTTGTAGACAACAGCCCATTCAGTGACTGATCCGTATAGACTGCCTGCACTCGATGTAGTCGATTTGACCTATATAAAGTTGAATAATTTTTAAAAAAATATGTGTAAGCTAGCTTCAAACTGATTGCTAAGTAAAGGGTCCAGAATATCGCACCTACTGATTCAAACACCTTGATCTGCCTCAAAATACATATTCCTTGAGCATCTACTCTACAGAAATGTGAATGTCCGTGCTGAACGATGGGTATATCATGGGCCAACTGGTTTTCTATCCCAAGCCTCCCTCGTTCCAACCAAATCCGGGCGGTATCTCTTAGCTAGCACTTCTACTTGTACAGCAAATGACTTATTTTCATGTTGACTTAGCTGACGAACCATTTGGTTCCATCTTTTTCGACACAACTCTCCACTTCTGTGGTCAAGAAGATTGTCCCAATCAACGTCCTCTATGCAGCTTGCATCCAGTTCAAAAAGGGCATCAATTAGGCGATAGTCATCAGTATCTGCCCATTCACCTGCAGCCACCATCAGTGATGTTAATTGTCTGTACCATTTGTTGCAGCAATTTAAAGCAATCCTGGTGGACAATTTGTCACTAATTTCACTCCAGCAAATATTATCCCGTAACATCCCATGCTTAGATTTTCTCTCTTCAAAAAGCTTCAGTTGCAGATTAGCGTTTACCAAATCAAACAAAGTCTGGATCTCCTTCTGAGCCCAATTTCCTTTTTTGAGATTGTCCAGTTTTATCCTATGCCATGCATTTCCCACATGTACCCTATCTTTCCCAAGTTCATCAGCCAAGATCTTCCACTTGGGCCCATGTTCTCCATAGAACTTTCGTACCATCTCATACTTTTCTTCAGTCCACTTACCCTTCTCACCCATTCTAAACAAACGTTGTGCACGTTTATAAACTGCTATATAAGGCCTGTATGGTATAGCCTTCCCTATCTTTTTCCAGCAGCCCCTTAATTCAGGAATAGATTTAGAGTCCAACACTTTTTGCAACCCGTCTCCGCCCAAGTTATGTACCTCAATGTATCTATAAACAGCGTCTTTGACAATTTCATCTTCTTCTTTTGTGAACCATTTGCCGTACAGTAATTTTTTTTCATTAATTTCATGCTTCTCATCACTTGGATAACTGGATGGAGGGAAAACCTGTACCTCACCTGTAAATCTCACTCTTTTATCACTCTTTTCATGTGTAAGATCTTTACAATTGTGTCCTTTTGTCTTTTTCCTCTTTCTGATGTTAGCATCATCTATTTTACTATCTTCTATCTCTTCTATGGTTGAAAAATCACCTTAATTGCTTCCAGTCACAATATCTTCATGCCCATCCTCTTTTTTCCTCTTTTCCTTTTTCTTTTTCTTCCTCTTCTCGGCTATAACAGTTCCACTTGTATGAGCAATTGTTTTGGTGTCTACAAGTGCATCATGCATTGTATCCTGCTCATTCTTTGATGTATTTTTCTTCTTCACAATATTTTTGACAGCATCTTCGCTCCTATCTTTACTGGACTTCCCGGGCTGTTTTCTGTCACCTTTTTCTTTCTTCCTCTTGATGTCACGATCTTCACTTTCTCCGGGTGCTTTAGTTCCCATCTTTTCCTTCTCCATTTCTTTCCCGGTCCCTACATAAGAGAGCTTCTCTTCCTTGAAACTTAGATCACGCTCAACAGCTTTAACATCACCTTTTTTCACTCCAGAACCAATAGGGGCAGCAGTTTTTTTCCTTTTATTGGATTGCTTCTCCAACATCATGTGCACACCAACCTTCTCATCTCCTAGGACCATGCCTCTTTTGGATAATGTCACGTGAGCGTCTTCTTGCAATGCACCAAAATTGGCTTCTCTGCAAAAGGAGAAAGAGATGGAGAAAGAGATGGAGAAAGAACAGTTAAGAGATTGAGTACACCGCAACCCCCTGATGAGATTACCAGAAGCCATGTAAAAACTATGACCTATCTAATTGTATTTTCTTTACTTTATTTTTATATTACCAATAAAATTTAAAACAAAAGCAACAGGCAGTAAACTACTTATTTCAAGAAATAGGTTTGACAAGACTATCCACATTAACCAACAAGCAGCTGAATGACTGAAAACTCTGTAGTCTCCAGTTTCTGGATTTCCAATTTTAAAGTTTTAAGTTGCGCAGAAGAGTCAATTATATTCCGAACATAAAGCAAAGCCTAAAAGAAATATTTGATCTAACATCTGTATAAATGAAAGACTGTTCCAGCTCCCATATTACCATCGCAAATTAAAAGGCTACTCGATTAAAGCATGACACTAAAACTCCAAAGATTAAAGAAATATATCCCATCTTGAAGAGCAAATAAAAATACCTAATCAATTCTAAGGACGAAGGCAAACCCTTCCTGCTAAAAATCAGTCTCTCAAATGAGACCTGCAGTATTTGTGCGTAAATTTCTATGAAACTAGCAAGAGTTAATACTGCTACTCCCTCTGGCTTTCTTCAGACCCATCAAAACAAAAAGAGAGTGAAATATCAAGCTAAGAGGAACAGTGTGAGTTACGACAACTATTACTATTACTATTGTGCCTCAATTTTGAGCTAGTTGAGTCTATTGTGCAAATCCCTCAATATCTTAAATACTTTGTTTCGGTCCATAACATTTTAATACTCCGGACTTAAGGATTATCTAACACTAGGGATTCTCTAGTGGCTATATCACTAATATACGAAGAGTCTTCTAGTAAGCACTAATAATTTAGATAGTATCACCTATATGAATTTAACTTCCACTATTTACTACTCCCTCTGTTCCAATTTATGTGAACCTGTTTGACTGGGCACGAAGTTTAAGAAGAAATGAAGACTTTTGGAATTTGTGGTCCTAAATAAGTTAAAAAGGGGACCAGAGTATTTGCGTGGTTATAAAAGCCTCTCATTAAGGGTAGAATTGTAAGTTTAAGCTTAATAGTTACTCCCTCCGTTTCATATTGTTTGAGATAGTTTGACTCGGCACGGAGTTTAAGAAAAAAGAAGAAGACTTTTAAAATTTGTGGTCTTAAAAGATTAAGGTGTAAAAGGTTTGTGGGGCCATACCATTTGTGTGACTATAAAAGCTTCTCACTAAGGGCAAAAAGGATAAAATGAAGAGTTTAAAGTTGAATTATTTCCAAATTTAGAAATGTGTCATTTATTTTGGAACAGGCTAAAAAGGAAAGTACCTCAAACAATATGAAACAGAGGGAGTACTAAATTTAGAAAAGGGGTCATTCTTTTTGGAACGGACCAAAAAGGAAATAGATTCCCATAAACTGGAACAGAGGGAGTATCTTTTTCTAGATTTGCTTGGTCTTCGAGATTTCTAAATCTTTTGAGTTGACTTCTTTTCATGTGATTTTAGGTCTATTTCCTCTTTTAGCTCATTCAATCATCGTGTATTCACTTCTAAGAACTGGTGCATCTAGAAGCCTATGTAATATGTGGCAAGTGACATTCTATCATTTTATCCCCTACATGTGATTTTAAGTCTATCTCTTCCTCGTTTAACAACTTCAATCATCATATTGTCACATCTAAAAGCCGGTGCATCTGGAGGCCTATGTAACACGTAAACCATCTCAAACAACATTCTCTTATTGCACAGGAACGATGTGGCTTTACTTAACCAAAAAAACTGGGGGGGGGGGGGGGGGG